>JASDQU010012793.1:68385-78575 GCA_032191745.1 Picea mariana
TGATTCCTGAAGGTGCTAAACTATAGCTACAAGGATTTGAGACTTCCTGCTGGCATGTTGTTGAAGCCTCAAAAGGAAGTGGGGTAGTTGAAGGACTATTGAGAAGAGAAGGGGCACACTTCCTAGGGTGGGATAGGCATGTGGGGAATGAGGGATTGTAGGTTGTTAGTTTGAGTTGGCACCTATGACAGATTCTTTCCTGTTGTCTGAGATACATTAACCTGGTTGGAATCCCTTTACCCAGGTGGAGTTTAGTCCCAACTCAAGGATGACCCACTGCTAAGAGTGATGAGGAGCGTGGTCTAGGGATGGGAGGTTCGTGATATTTTTACCAAGATAAGTGTCAATCGTGTGTTAAATTACATGCTACATTATTATTTATGCGTTTATTTTTATGGGTTTTTCCTATGTGTGCTACATGGTATTTTTATTATTATGTATGAATCTGTGCATTTGCAGAATGTATTTGTTTGTTTTAAGTTTTATATATAAAGTTCCGCAAGAGTTTATATGTGTATATGTTTTAATTGGTATACATTTTGCAAATTTTATGTGGCATAGCCCAGTTGGATGTTGGGGATGTTACAATATGGTATCCTTCTCAAAGATTGCACACCCAATCACTTCCTTGCAAATGAAGGGTGTGAAGTTTCAATGGACAATGAATTGCGAAAAGCGTTTCCAACACTTGAAGCAATTATTAACAAGTGTTCCAATACTAAGGATTGTAGATCCAAATGAATACTTCATTGTATGCACCGATGCATGTAAAGAATGACTTGGTGGAGTCCTCGGTCAAAATGGATTTTTTGTATGTTATGAATCAAGAAAGTTGAAGGAGCATGAAAGGCACTATGCCACTCATGATTTGGAGTTGGCAGTCATAGTGCATGCCTTGAGGAAGTAGAGGAACTACCTCATGGGGAAAAGGTATGAAATGAGGACAGATGATAATGGTATGAAATATTTATTTGATCAACCAACTCTAAATGCTAGGAAAATAAGATGGTTAGAATTTCTTAGTGAATATGACTTTGATATAAAGCATATCAAGGGGAAAGTGAACAAAGTGGTTGATGCACTCAGCAGAAGAGTGCATGATTTGAATGCTAAATCCATTAGCATGTACCAATCAAATTTGAAAGACAGAAATTTGGAGGCTGGAAAATCAGATTTGCAATACAAGGACTTAGTGGCAAAATTACAACAAGGTATTTTGCAGCAGAAAATTGAAGACTATAATCTAGAAAATGATGAAATTCTCATCTACAGGGGCATAATTTATGTACCAAATTCCCAGGAATTGAAAATTTTTATATTGAGAGAAATGAATAATGTACCTTATGTTGGGCACCCAGGTTATCAAAAAACTATTGTAGTTGTCAAGAGCCAATATTATTGGCCAGGCGTGAAGAAAGAAGTTGTTGATTTTATTGACAAATGTTTGGAGTGTCAAAAGGTAAAGGTTGAGCATAGACACCCAGCTAGTTTTCTACAGCCATTACCCATTCCTAAGTGGAAATGGGAAGTTGTAACAATGGATTTCATCACTAAACTTCCCAGAACAAACAAGCAACATGATTCTATCATGGTAGTGGTGGATAAGCTTAATAAAGATGCCCATTTATTCCAGTAAAGCTCACTCACAAGGCAGCCAACATTGTTGATTTTTATATGAGAGAAATTGCTCGATTACATGGTATACCCAAGACAATTGTGTTTGACAGAGATCTAAAATTTACCTCAAATTTTTGGAAGGGATTATTTAATGGATTTAGAACATTTTTGAATTTTAGTACAACTTATCATCTAGAATCAGATGAATAAACAGAGAGGGTAAATCAAGTGATTGAGGATATGTTGAGGATGTATGTGATGGATAAACCATCAAAATGGGAAGACTACCTACACTTACTAGAGTTTGTTTGTAATAATGGGTACCAAACATCTCTAAAGATGAGCCCATTTGAGGCACTTTATGGCAGAAGGTGCAACACATTGGTAAGTTGGGATAACCCAACAGATAGAGTAGCGGTTGGGCCATATTTACTCAGGGAAATGGAGAAGAAAATGTTGAAAATAAAACAAAATTTAAAGGATTCCCAAGATAGGCAGAAAATCTATGTTGATAAGGGCAGAACTCACATGCAATTTAAAGTGGGGGACCATTTATTCTTGAAAGTGAAGGCCAACAGAAGCTCCCTGAAGTTGGGAAATTGTTCAAAGTTGGCAGCTCGCTATTGTGGGCATTTGAAATCCTAGAGAGGATTAGGCCTATAGCATACATTCTTTCCTTTCCTACATCAATGACCATTCACAATGTATTACATGTATCATTTCTTAAGAAATATATACATGATGCTAATCATGTTATTGATTGGAATGTGATTCAGGTGGATAAAGAAGGCACTTTCCAAGTACATCTGGTATGCATTCTGGACCGAAAAATCAAACAACTCCAGAATCGAGCCATAAGGCTTGTAAAGGTCCAATGGACCTGGTATAGTCTTGAGGACACAACTTGGGAGAATGAATATGCTATGCGAGAAGAATTCCTACATATTTTTTAGGATTTTTGAAATTTTGATTGTATATATGTACATAATCTACTAAGTACAATGCATAAATAAGGGGAGGGGATTGTAATACCCCTGGGCCAAACCTCAATTGTAAATGTACTTAAGATGGTGAGTTGTTTGATATCGTTTGTGTATGCACCTTCAATCTCATAGTGCACACTAAAATGATGACGTGTGCACATTCCAGGATACCGCACACAACAAACTTAAGTGCACACGATTTTGAGGCCAGGGAGCCTTTGTGTATATGTTGTGTTTTATAGGCTAGTGAGCCAGTTATTATAAGCTAGGAGGATTATGTGTGGAATTAGGCCAGAGAGCCTAGATGTTAAAGGCTAGTGAGCCTATTTTTGTATATTTCTTATCATTAATATAATACATCATTGTGTGTAGACCAACCATGATAAAAGAGTATGGGGGACTAAACTCCACTAGTTAGGGAAAGTGGGGGATAAAAGTTAAGGAAAAGGGCTAAGATAGGGAGCTTAGGACAAAAAGGAATATTATATTAATATTCCTTAAAGTATAAAGTATGGATAATTATTTTATCCTAAGTTCTAAGGATAGGGACAAGTGGGCCAAATTAGCTCCCAACATGACAAGTGTCAAGTTGGGAACATGCATACATATAGTTTGGACTTAGTTCATTTTCTCATTCATTTCATCATCATTCACTCACTCATCCAGTTGTCCTTTGTACCTTTCTACAACTATCACTATACATGTACACATACCCATACCCATACCCATACCCGTACCAGTAATCATACCTGTACCTGGTTAGCTTAAGAGTTGGACTGAAGAAGTGTGTTGTCAGGCCCGTGAGAAAATCTCTCTAGGTGAGAGAATTGTTGGGAATTGATTCCTGAAGGTGCTAAATTGCAGCTACGGGGCTCTGATACTTCATGTCTGTCCTGTTGTTGAAGCTCGAAAAAGAAGTGGTGCAGCCAAAGGACTATTGAGCATAGAAGGGGCACACATCCTAGGGTGGGACAGGCATGTGGGGACTGAGGGATTGTAGGCTTTTAGTTTGAGTTGGCACCTGTGACAAAGTCTTTCCTATTTTCTAAGATACATAAGCATGGTTAGGAATCCCTTTACCCAGGTGGAGTTTAGTCCCAGCTCGAGGGTGACACATTGCTGAGAGTGATGAGAAGCGTGGTCTAAGGTTGGGAGATTTGTGGAAGGTCTGCAGGTAGTTGGTGATAGTTTTACCAAGATAAGTGTCAATTGTGTGTTAAATTACATGCTGCATTATTATTTATGCGTTTAATTTTATGGGTTTTTCGTGTGTGTGTTGCATGTGTATTTTTATTATTATTCTGTATGAATATATGCATTTGCAGAATTTATTTGTCTATTTTAAGTTTTATAAATAAAGTTCTGCAAGATTTTCTGTGTGTATATTTGTTAATTGGTATACAGTTTGGAAAATTTTATGCGACATAGACCAGTTGGATGTTGGGGATGTTACAATACATATGTTGGGATAGTAGTCATAGATTCATGCCCAAAAATTTTGGTGAATAACTAGGAGAACTCTTTATAAGGTTATTTCAAAGAACATACCTATGTATTGGTGGAATTTTCAGAATATTTTGACAGTTTCAAAAAGAAATTGTCCAATATTTTTGTCCCTCCATGGTTGGCCTTTAGAAAGGCATTTTATTCTAAAATTTTAAATATTGTAGTAGCCTCCAGGAGCCTGAACATCCTTATAAACATTGTGGGGACCAGAGAAATATGAGTGTTCCCTTACAACTGAAAAATACTCTTTCCTTTGTTGAAGTTATTAACACACCAGAGAATAAGCTCCTTGAAATATGATACTTCCAGCATACAACCTGCGAATGTTATTCCAGAAGTGCAAACCTTGTTTGAATTATTTTTTTAACGAGGAAGCATTGTATACCATTTAAATTCTTTATATCATTGAAATGTGTGGTCTTCACATCCTAATATGTTTATAGTGTCATGGATATAGAGATATTTTCTTTTATTTGGAAAAGGTTGATTAGAATGAAAAGGTGGTGGTCCTGTTGTAATAAGAATTTACGAGGATTTTAATTACTAAATTATTCCACGTACTTTATTTAATATCATACACTTTGTATTTGAGTTTTAAATGCATGATTCGATTTTGATTTAAGGTGGGGAAATTACGAGATTTGTGTCGTTAAAATGGTTTTTAATTCACCTCATGGGCCAACCGATCTGATAGTATGATCATACATTTTCTCAGGAAATGGGATTGTGTGTTAGAATGTATGGAAAATTTTCAAGTATGGAGGTCCAAAATGAATGACAAGAAGTGTGAAGTGATGATTATAGAATTGTAGGATTGTGGGATTACGGGATATGAAAGGGGGATGTAGGGAGTTCTACATCCGCAACTTGAAAATATACTAAGTAAAAGAAAGAATGAGATGTATGTTGCAGGAAAAAATGGGTCATTTTGGAGAGAGAAGAATGTGGGCTTGTGGCACAAGGGGTTCACCTTGTTGACCAATATCTTATCACGTTCATTCGTAAAGGGGGGTTTTAAATTGTGAAAAATAAGTTCAATATATTGTAGGTATTGGGGTTATGCATGATATTAGGGGGGTTATAGCTATTGAGGGGTGTAAAAAGGGGTATATAGTAAAAATAGGGTTTTTTTAATTAGAAATATGGGATGGGAACTCAACATAAGGATTTTGGGAGGTAATTATCAATATCTAGTGAAATTAGGGTTATTCTTTAATATCCCATGAACGCAAAAGCTATGTCATAGGTTCTCTAAGTAAATACCACCTGGCTTGTAGGGTTGAGGGTTTTTTTCAAAAATTATTTACCCCTGCAATATGACTCTTGAAAACATAAAAAATGACTAATATGACTATTGCAAACATAAAAATGACTAAGTATGGAAAACGAAAAATAGAAAAAATGGTTAAGTGTAATGTTTTGTGACTTGCGGGTTTGCGGTATTATGGTAAATACATGCAAGGTTAATGCAAATCGCAAGAGGAAAGAAATGAAAAATTGACTAAGTAAAGGATATACAAGAAAGGGAAAAAAAGATATAAATGGATTCAAACTTTGATGACTAAAAAAGTGATCAACAAAGATATATAAATGACCCAAAACAATTCCTTTAGTAACTGTGATCTAGGAGGATATTGGTGGCCACCCACCTATTCCAATTGGCTCCTCGTGTCTATTTTTGTTTAGCACGTCCTTTTGTACTGCGTTATAATTGTGATTTCTAGACTTATGGGGCTTTCTGAAGCCCCACACATTCTCCAAGTGGATACGGGTGGCCTCTCACCTAATCCAACTGGCTTATTTTGTATGTTTTAATGTCAACACATCTTGTTGTACTTTCGAGGTTGTTTTGGGGCCCTAAATGTTTCTTTTTTGGCTTTCCATAGTCAAATTGTAGATGGAGTTAGAGTCTAATGGAGAAATGTGTAGTTCTCTGAAAGACCTTTCCAACGGGCTATCACGCACCTAAAATGGAGGCCGTATGCAAAATTTACGACCCTAGGAAGTTGAGGTACCAAATTACACCAACTTACCCATAGGGCCCACATGAATTTTGGAATTTCACCTTCTAGGGTTAGGTTTTTTGATGTCTAGGGTTTTGGAATTCATGAGTAATATGAAAAGGGCCTCTAGAGCATCATTTTAATCCATTCTACTGAAACGGATGCGCGTAGTATCCACATCTCTTCTCAGAGGTAGTTACCACCATTCGAGCAAGTTTCAATTCTACAGTTTTATAGTTTCAGCCTATTTTATTATTTAATAGAAGATATTGTTCACTAGATATTTGTGTTATTCTTCCTATATATGTGTTTATTGTATTCAATCTGTTAATCAATTCGTTTCGCTCCTAAATCCAGATCAGTGGTATCATAGCGATCTGCTCTTCATTTTATTTTTCTTCGTGCATGTCCCAGACAAGGTTTGGGTACAAGAATTTGGGACTCGAACTAATGAATCCATTACCGTATCGGTCGCACCGAGGCTGAAAACAATCCATGGGAGACAAAAAGAAAGATGATGGAGCAGGAGATCCTATTAAAATGTTGCTCGAGGAAGCCCTCGCACGACAACGGAACGAAATGATGGACAACTTCATGTAGGTCCTCCAATGGTTTCCCACGGGAGAAGCATCTTCATCAAGAAGCCATGTAGAGACCATACTAAATTAAATTCAAAATTTAATACAATTAACATATATTTCCCTTCTTCACATACGTAAATTATTCATTCACATCCTACAAGCATAAATATTCTACAGAAATTCAAATCTATCTACAGCATGAAAATAACTTATCAGAATAAAAAATTACCTCTTCCTGATGCTAATTCCCCCGTTGATCTAGTTGTCCATTGCTGAAGTTGAAACTGTGTCAAAAACTACCCAAAACCGATTTTTCCTCCCTGGTAGCTAGGAGCAGCTTTTCCGGCTCCCTAGCTCTAGGATACCGTAAGGATGTCCTGGCCCCTGTGCCCAAAATCCCCAGCAAACCGGTGCCCCCTGCTTCAGATTCACCAAAAACCCCCAAAGACAAACTTCTCACATCAGAGATATCCACAGAAAATCTCCCACAGAAATATATCCTCCCCCAAAAATGTTTTCTCCCCCCACCCCGTATACGTAAGTCTTTCATAAATTAAATTATTAACCCCCATTAATTCTCTACTCAAATAATTAATGAGTCAATTAATAATTAATTAATCATTGACAAATATGAAGAAGTAATTAATAATAATTAATTAGTTAATATTATTAAGAAATAATTATTGTTTAACTAACATATTAGGACGGTCAGATTATCAAACTAATTATAATTAATAATCCTTATACATCTATTTAAGCAGGGTTGTTACATACACCCACCCTTCAGGAAACTTCGTCCCGAAGTTAAGGTACCTCATGGTACAAAGGAAAAGAAACATGGTTCACACATTCATAACAATTAACCAACAATATTAGTAAGTAAGTCAAGAAAGATCATACATATTAGTGTACATGTACAAGAAATGCATGTGTAGCTAGTACATACAAGTCTCAGGCATGTACTAATAATCAATAACTATCACTCTTTAGTAATTTATGTATGCATCCAATCCAATCAACAAGATTAGTCTTTTATAAAAGGACAATAAACCAATCAAATGTTTGAGAAATCCTTTAATTACAATTATCCGGTTCAACAATTTTATTTAGACAACTATGGTTTAGTTACGTAATTATGAATATTCATATATACACATTTTCTTTTTAGAAGGAAAAACATTGAATTTCACCATCAGACAAATCTCCATACTCTCTCAACTATTTCAACTCATCCTTCCTCCCTAACTTACTTCCATATCCATTCCTATCCTTCCTCTACTAGACTATCTTGGAGCATTAACTATATTGACCTAACTCCAAATAGAACCCGTAAGTGGAAGTGTCACTATCTCGACCAAGATTCCCTAGTAGGCAACTGACATTCATCATCACATGTCTTGGGGAGCGTGAGATAACACCGTCCTCCCATGACTTCAGGTTTCAGAGGATACATGGTGGGAAATGCCTCCACCCCTCCTTATTGTAACTAGGGTACACACCCTACAATGGAATATACAGTGGCACCGTGTTGCTGGGGGTTTTGTCATCATTTATTCGGTTTTGGGCAGTCTCATCACCTGAAATCCTGCACTGGTCCACATATCATAGCAATGCATCCAAACCACTACAATTTCACATACAAATATTCGTACCATAATGTTTGTTGGCTAGTGTTCATGATATCCACTTTCATCATCATTATCCCTTGGCTATTTCATAGCCCATAACCTGCAGATTAGTCTGTAACACAAACTCATACATTTCTATGCATTATCATCATGTAATTGCATACCATCATCATTTCAATTTGGTATCCTTGTACCAATAACTTAACATCAACGTTTTCAAGTTAGAAATAGATCCCATAATATCCCATTATTCAATTTCGATGCCCATTCATAAGATTATCATTTACCAAAATAGATTGCATCATATCCAACATCATTCTAATATCATTTAAACATTCATAAAATAAATGTCATTCTCACAATATGTCGCATCATATACATCATCATCAATAAAATTTAAACATTCGTAAAATTTACATTCACATAGTAGATCGCATTATATACATCATCATCAATAACATTTAAACATTCATAAAATTTGCATTCACATAGTAGATCGTACTAAATTCATCATCATTAATAACATTTAAACATTCATAACGGTTCATATGTCTTAAAAGTTTAAGTGTATCATTTAATAGTTTTCACCATGAAGAGAAAATAATGTAAGTAGGCCTCAGGTAAATCATGGCTATCTAAGTCAAAAGGTGGTGTTACATACACCCCACCTTCGAGAACCATATTCTTGAGGTGGTCAAAAAAGTGAAGGATAGTCTCGTCGTAGTGTCTCAGCGTCTTCCCAAGTAGCAGATCCTGGACTATACTTGTCCCACTGGACCTTAACTTGGTGTACCAGACGATTCCTGAGCTGTTGGACTCTACGGTCCAATATGTGGATTGGTTCTACCGTGAGAGTTCCCACATCCGATAACTACAATTCCTTCCAATTTAGTTTATGTGATTCATCAGCAACATAATGACATAAAATAGATACATAAAAAACATTATGAGTTTTATGCAAGTGGGGTGGCAGTACGAGACGATAAGCAACGGGTCCAATTTTCTCTTAGATTCCGAATGGTCCTATAAATCAAGGTGACAACTTTGTCCCTTTCCCGAACCGTATGGTACTCTTATTAGGCCTGATACGAATGAAAACCTGGTCTCCCACCTCATAACGTTGGTCGATCCTGTGTGCATCTACATAACTTTTCTGCCTATCCTGTGCTTCCTTTAGTCTCTGCCTAATATGAATCATCTGTTCCTCCATCTCTTGAATCAATTTTGGCCTAATTGTTACTCGGTCTTCTAGTCTATCCCAACTCAATGGCGTTCTGCATGGCCTTCCATACAAAGCTTCATAGGGTGGAATTCCGATGGAGCTATGAAAACTGTTATTGTAGGCAAACTCTACCAAAGTTAGGTACTTCTCCCACTGGGTTTGATTATCCATGACATACATCATAAACATGTCTTCCATGACTTGATTTACTCTCTCAGTTTGCCCATCTGTTTCAGGATGATAAGTTGTGCTTAAGTTCAATTGAGTCCCCAACGCTGACTGCAAACTTGTCCAAAACCTAGAACTGAATCTGGAGTCCCTATCTAAAATGATCTTCTTAGGTATCCCATGCAAACGGATAACATCGCTTACAAACACACGTGCCACATCAGTGACATCGTAAGTGTCTCTAAACGGAATAAAATGAGCACTCTGTTGGCAGCCAACCCAATTTTTTTGATTGCTCTCAAAAAGCTGCCTACACCCCTTGTCGTATTACGACAAGTCATTGTCGCATTGTGCTAATAGACATTCGTCTCTTTCTTGCAACCATTACAATTCAATTTCGACTCATTTTTCACAACTGCAAGTGTGAAAACACCTCTTTCGTTGATTAGACTATCATCGTCTTTGGTTGATTTGTTGGTTGA
>JASDQU010012793.1:102076-113437 GCA_032191745.1 Picea mariana
GGAGCATTGCATAACCCAAAAGGTAATACTATGTAAGTGTATGTTCCCCAGGGGCATGTAAATGTGGTCTTATCATGATCTTCATAAGTGATTTGGATTTGATTATAACCACTATATCCATCAAGAAAAGAAAATTATTTTTTCGTTTTAAAGTATCTAAAACTTGATCAAGAAAAGAAAAATATATTTATGTTTTAAAGTATCTATGAATGGAAGAGGAAAATGATCTTTTAAGGTAGTGTTATTTAATTCGAGATAATCTATACAAACATGTCACTTTCCATTTTTTTTAGGAACTATTACTAAAGGTGAAACCCAATGAATATCTGAAATAGGATGAATAAATTTCACATTTAGTCATTTTTATAATTCTCCGTTTACAATTTTTTTAAGACTAGATTCATAAATATCTGGGGTTGTCTAATTGGGCAAGTATTCTCCTGAATATAAATATGATGTATACATGTGTTTGGATGAATCCCTCTCATATCAGTATATTCCCATGCAAATGCATTAGAATGTTTTTTTGTAGTAATTTGATTAATTGATTTTTTGAGATTCTTCAAGTTTAGAATTTATGTTTAAATTTTTTCCTTGTTTTATCTCAATAAAAGTACTACAAGATTCTGATATTGTATTTATAGAAGACATAATCAAATAGTGATGATAAAGTGTCTACAATACAATTTTTCTTAAATTGTTTATCCAATATATGATTAAAAGAAGCTTTCTCCCCAAGGTATTGAATAAAATCATAATTAGTAATAAAATTAATGGTTGGATTTTCTTCAATATCCTCTTTCAAATGCATAGCTTGGCCAATTATTAATATTGGTTGTAACATTTCTTCATCACTATTTGCATCATCAAACCATTAGGTATTTTCCAATTATGTTAAATATTTTGCAGGTGGATATAGAGTAAATTTCTTAATTGAATCACCATGTGAAATTGTCATGTCTCCATATCTATAACTATTAAATACATCAACAGTATCTAACCATGGTCTTCTTAATATTAATGGTTGGCCTCCATAGTTAGATTTAGGTTGTAAAAACCTGAAATCCACAGGGTATTCTCATGAATCTAAATAAACAAAAATATATTCTAATACCCCTTCAAGTTTTATAGTAGATTTATCTACTAATTCCAAAATTGTAGGTGTGTGATGAAGATTATATTATTTTAATTCATCCATGGTTCCTTGATTCAATACATTAATTATAGCTCCCGGATCAATTAAAGTGTTCACAATTGGAATACCACTGATGTAAATTTTAACAATAGGGTTGCTAGGATCAACCTATTTTTCCATTATAATTTTTCCTAACATTAAATCTACTAATTTTCCAATGACTTGAACAGTTTGTGGGTATTTTTTTCTTTCTTCCTGATTTTCTCAAACACAATTCCCTAACTGTTTTTTCATACATTGGAATATCCTTGATTTCTTATAGTAAAGGAATTTTGATACAAAAGTTATTTAATTCACCCAAAAAATCATATTATGATTTTGTTATTTGCTTGTCCAAAGTTAACCTCTCTAGAAAGGGAGGAGATTTACATGACTATGATTTATCTATTGGAGAAGAAGTTTGTTTTATTGGAACAAAACTATCGTTATTATTTGATTGATTAAGATTTTCCTCCTCAATTTGTTCTTCAATAATAATAGGAGAATATGTATTAACTGCCTTTCCTAATCTAATATGAATATCATGGAAATCAAGAGGGGTGATCATATAGGTAGGAAAGGTTTGTGACTCAATGTTATAAGTGGGTTGATCTACTTTATTATTTATATTTGGAATGGGTTGCATAGGTGGTTGACTAGGTATTGGAAGTGGTTGGTTGGTTGATAACTGCAATTTTTGTGGTTGTGAAATCTGTGGTTGTTGGGTTTGGCTAGGATATGGTTGTTGAATATGTGGGGGGTGTTTTGTTTGTGGAGGATATTGTGGATATTATTGTGAAGTATATGGATATTTGGGCATGTTTCCATAGGTATGGCATTTCCATCCTTGTTTCCAAGGTTGTTTTTGAGCTTGTTGTGGATACCATGCTTTCCAAGGGATAGGAGGAATCCAATGTTGAGGGGGTTATTGTTGGCTAAAATAATATGAAGTCAATTGTTGTGTAGGGTCTTCAGTTATACATAATTCTTGAGGTAGCCACAGTTTCTTTGGAAGAACAACAAAAAAAAGTTGTTTTGTAGCTACATTGTCTCTTTGGTAAACTACTTTGAGTTTAGGTACCAAATGGGAAATTATTTGTTGAATGTTTTCATGCACAAATAGCAAAAACTTCAATATTATTTAGAAGACAATCTCTTAAAGGATGTTTCTTCCTACACTTGGGGGAAAAATAGAAAAAGTTGCATTTGCTTCTTATTTCCTTTGCTTATTTTTTAATGTATCTAATTATGAGATAAGAATATTAAGAATATCAGTTATGAAATTATCTAATAAGTTCCCAAGTTCTTCTCTACTTTCCCCATTGATCGTTGATTTATTAAATCTAGAAATGATGTCTCGAGGTCCCTTAATAGATTTGGATTTCCATCAAGATTTGGATAAGTTGTTGAACTTATTCCTATACTAAGAGGTGGGGTGAATCAATATAAGATACTTTTTTAATTTAAGTGGGAATTTCTCAATCATTCATTAACTTTGAAACAATAAATACATGTAAACTCAAATCACAGTACACAAGTTTAATTTGGAAACCCTTGTGGGAGAAATCCACAAAACATTATCTTTATAAATGTTTGTAGGAACCAACCTAGTGTTACAAATCTTGTAGGAACCAACCTACTAGATACACCAATCTCGTCAGTTGAGCACCAACTCAGCAGGATATTGTGTAGGCACCAACCTATTGGAGACATCAATATCCTCAGTTGAGCACCAACTCAACAAGACATTTTATAGGAACCAACCTACTGGAGACACCAATCTCCCTAGATAAGCACCAACTTAGTAAAACTTGCATAGGTACCAATCTAATATATTCATACACAAAGTAATTTTGACTTCACCTGCATGTTGCATACCTCATTCATTTCACAGAATCATCATACCCTTAACTTTCATGCTTTAGTATCTCTCCTTTCTTCATACCCCAAACATAGCTTCAAACCCTAGTCAGAATTAGTCTTCATGCCCTAGCGAACCTCATAGCATAATTCCCAAAATACAATTCCAAACTACAGCATTACGTGAGCATCACAACCTCAAAGCAACACATTTTTTATCATCAGGGAACTTATTCCTTTATAGTGCACCCTTAAAACTTCAAGAAAACTCCTCTTGCACACCTTTAGATCCCAAGAATATTCCTCATCTCCTCTTGTGCACCTCATATCTCTTTTACACACTTGTACTTGATATTATTGCTTGGATACTCTTAAAATGTGCACATCTATCATGGATTTACAATGTTTTTATGTTCACTTATGGGGCCAACTTGTAAAATTGTTTGGGTTGACATGTACTTTCTAGTTGGGCTGACCTAACAAAATATTTCATATCTCCTCATTCCTATGGAGTTTGAGGGAGTTCCATATACCACTAGAAAGGTATCGGAATAAAATTTTCAACCATATATCCTATACTCCCTTTTGATCTAGATCTTCGGAGTAAAAAGGCCTTCAAATATGGGGTATTCAAACTGAGCATCGAAAATATAAAAACAATATTTCTAACAATATGCATCTTCCAATATTTATCTTGGACATTTTTAGTCTCCCCCTATATTTGACATAAATGAAAACAACATTTCCAACATAAGTTAGTTGAGACATGTCTCCTTTACCCATGAGATTAAGTAGATCTATACATTCCTCCCTTATTCCATGAAGAAAAATAATCTTAAGAGTCTCTAGTTTTAAATGATGTTTCTTAGCCCTTTTTAGATTACAATGAAACATTTCCACATAATCTTAATGGATTTCATCCTCCTTATGTGTTTTTTAAGCATTTCTTCACACAAAGATCTATTTGTACAATAATCTTGATATTTTGAAAGAAATGTTTTACCATTTCATCCTAAATTTTAATGGTGTTACCTCTCAATCCCACAATCTAGAGGAAATTTGCATCCTTAAGAGTAGTTGTAAACAACTTAATATTTTATGGATCGTTAGAGTAATCATAACTACAACAACGTACATCAAATTCAAAAACAAAAGTTTCAGGATCCTCAGTTACCATTCCATGAAAATTTAGTAATGTTGATGATGGAATGTTTTTTTTAGTTTTACTATTATTGTTGGATCAATGGGAAATCCAAACTCATGTTTGGCATTTGATGCTCCTCTTCCTACTCTTTCTCTTTCTCTTCTATCATCATCTGACATATTATCTTTTCTGGAAATTACAGATTTTGTTGATGAAACAAAATGTTTTGACTCCTCTATAGGGTTTGTTGTAGTTGATATTTCTAATTGTTCTTATTGGAAAATGTTTAGTTTTGAATCCTTTGGATCAAGAGGAAATAATACATCCTATGTTATTTGACTTGTTTCAAGACGTTTCCCTTTGGATCTTTCTTCTTTTGTGGATTTTTCTTTCACTTGAGATCCCACAATTCTGCATTGTTGTCCTCATATTTTAATTCTACCTATAGATGGATCAGTGGATAGGGTGGCTCTTACTACACCATGAGTTGAAATAGATGGAGTGGTGGATGGATTGGTTCTTCCAATTCCATGAGTAAATCTACCTCTATGATCTATACATCTATTCATGCATCCTATATTATCATGATTTGAATTCATTCGAATAGAGACTCACAACAAGATAATGAATTTGTCTAGATTTTTCACCACATAAATTCTATAGTGAGTTTTTCTTTGCATCTTACCATCTATGTTCCCATGTATTCACTCATATATGCATTTCCAATACCACAAAGTTCCTAATTCGTTTTTAGCACTTTCCCAACAACGCCAAAAATGATAGGCAATTTATATGTATTATAAATTAAGTTTCATTTATATATTAACCTGGAAATACTATTTACTTATGAAGAGTTATGCACAATATATGAAAGAATAGTTCTTTTTGTAGTTTCTAATATGAATATGCCTAAAAAATTGAAACACAATTGTACTAAGAAATGGCATTTTAGGAATAAATGAGAATTTAAAATCACTGCAATTTCATTACTAAATCATATCCTTCTTTACCCAAGAATGATAAAGAATCAGGTTATGTTATGCATCCATCTTAAAGAATTGAATCTTCCTGCAACAATGCTATGATTTGGTATATTTGAAGAATATCGCTTAGGCAGTCATAACTCAAATTGAAAATGTGAAATTAATAAATAAAGATAACTCAAAGCGTTTATAAGGTTGTTTTTGTAATGAGCTATAATCTAACATTAGCTATAATATAATTAGACCATAGATGTTAAATATTAGGGTGCAACTTTTCATTCAAACTGCATGTTTGAGTTTCACTGTAGTTGTACTGTGTTTAGAACCTATTCGATTTTACTTAAATTAAGTAGATTCACTTCAAAAACCTATATGCACGCCACACTAGATTGTAAATCAAAATATTATCAATAAAAATTGCTTTAAAATAAATAACATTGCATGAAATGCAAATTAAACAGG
This sequence comes from Picea mariana, assembly GCA_032191745.1. Taxonomy (NCBI): domain Eukaryota; kingdom Viridiplantae; phylum Streptophyta; class Pinopsida; order Pinales; family Pinaceae; genus Picea; species Picea mariana. The sequence continues at coordinate 107,700 of JASDQU010012793.1, forward strand.
ACAGTATTAACCTAAAAAAGGGAGCCCTGCCTCTTGCTAGAAAACACTGTGAAAACTAATTCAGTATGAGGTAACTTTCAACACATTAAACCTTTAATCAATGCAATTCATCTACATCTAAATATTATAGGAAATGCAAACAATTCAATTTCACAATAGTTTCAGAATTCCAAGCTTTATTTCTCCATTGTTGTTTTTCTCATACAAATTGTTTCTTTATATAGAATATAGAGTTTTCTGAAAATGGTTTATCAGATCCTATAAAAATTGGAATACTTTGATTACAATATTGTTAGTTGGAATCATGTGATATGAATTATTGTGGGTCTACTAGAACGATATCATTGATCTCTAATAATACATGCTTTTAAATTAAAAGACTTTGTTTTTATCATGTAATTAAAAGAAGAGAATATTACATGAAATATGGAAGTTTTTGTTATGCTGCACTAAATCCATATTGGAATGTTGTACGGGAATTAGAGTTTTTCTAACATATGGAGGCTTATGAGAACCTTGTTGTTTACAAATCTATCATTGATTTGAAACCTTTATGTTTTTCCGATAAAGAACCTGAGAGCTATTTTTTCTTGTCTTTGAGCGGGCCAGAGATGACGGTGTATTCTCATATGGACAACAAACCATCTCCTTGAATTATAGAATGATGCCACATTGTATGTTTCTCCGTCATTGTTGTGCTAGTACAAGAACCAATGACTGCTATAGGTTCTAATTTATCTTGAAACTGCTACAGGTTCCAAATTATCTTGCACCAGATTAGTTAATATGCAATATTTTTGGTTCTTAAACCTATCAAATTCAAGAAAACATTAATAAAAATAACTATATTTACCTTAATTTTCCTTTTCACATTTATCCCATGTTTGTCATGAAACTTAATGGAAAAACGGTATATTTGAGGAAAAATGATGGAAAAGGATGTCAAAAGGTAGTAGTTTTCAGTGAAAAATGGTGTTAATTCAAGTAGACAACAAACATTTCACCCACAAAAATTATCTTTATCAACGAAAAATTTTATTTTTCTCATCGACGTTTCACACCCAAAAATATTTTTCTTCATCGACATTTCGCCCCCTAAAAAAAATTCTTCGCCGACATCTCGCCCAAAAAAATTGACTTTTTCTTATACTTTCTTCCTAAAAAAATTATAAGTCTTTTTTTCTTCTTCCTCTATCGCTCCAAAATTTTATTTTCTCAATCATGTATCACACCCAGAATTTATTTTACTCACAATATGTCTCCCTCAAAAAACCATTTCCCTAGAAACATTCACCGTGCCGCTAACAAAAAATATTTTTTTCTTAAGTTACTTCACAAGAAAAATTGTTTTTTCTTTTATTGTTTCACACTGAAAAATATTTTTCTTCGGTGACATTTCGCTCCAAAAATTTATCTTTTCAACTGTGTTTCGCGCCCAAAAATATTTTTCTTGGAAAATACACATTGTATCACCCACAAATTTTATCTTTCGCCAATACACTCTTTATCGCTAACAAAACTTATCTTCGTCAATACTCCTTGTATTGGCCACAAAAGTTATTTTCCTTGGAAATATACACTGTACTACCGATTTTTTTTTCTTTTTTACATTTAGTTGTTTTTTGTATTTAAGCTCGCGGTTGGCACGGAAAACACAAAATCGACTCCTTGGACCAAATTTGACCCCTTTCGCTACATAAATCAACCCTTGCGCCAATAATCCAACACAAAAATTGCAATTTGAGGGGTTTTGACCTCGATTCCTTAAGCTTAGAAAAAATTGATTTTGCACCCAACTCCACATAGACTGTAATTATGTCATTATGTAGGGCCAGTGCTTCAACCTAAGCTTTGATACCACATGTAAAGCACCCAACCTACTAAAAACCTGATTGATTAAAATTCCCTTATGCAAATAAAATTAAGCAAGGGGCAATGGGCCCATAGCTTCTTATGCATCTAACAACATATTAAAAATCCACGAATCCAACTAATCAAGAAAACACAGCATTCAAATCAAATATATACACGATAAAATTAATATAAAAAAATTAACATGACACTTATCTATTTGTGAAAAACAACTAGCTACGTACAAAGGATGTTCCTCCCAACCATGGGCTCTGGGGTTATGTTTCTCTCAACAGCGAGAAACCATGTGTTGAGTATATGATTCCAAAAGGAGGTATGACCCTATTGGTTTTCCATTGTCCACACTCAGTAGCCCAAAACCCAAGTTTCCAACTCCAACAACAATTCCAATCCACCATCCCTCTTTCCCTTCAACCTAAACAACCTAAGGAATGGGATCTGTTAGTCTTGGAGATGTTCTTGGTTGTCAATGGAACAATGCCAAGGATATTTGGAGACAAAAATCGATTAAGTTTTTTAAGCTACCTTGATAAATCAAGGGAGTTAATCATAAGCATTAATTACTCAGAGCTCTTACACATTCCAAACAAGATGATTAGGTAGAGATTCAACAAATAGGGGAAATTTCTCTTCTATGTATATTAATTACTAGGGTAAAAAGGATGAATGATTGTCTCAAAGGGATGTGTGCATGCAAGGTATCCATTAGAGATAAATCTTACAAGACTTTCTGTGAAGAAAACATGTTGAGCATTAAATATTTCAATAGTATAAACCATTATGCATTATGAATTTTATGAGAACAATGCTTCATACAACTCATTGTTTGACAAATTCACATATTAGAAACTCTGTAAACATGTGAATATTTCAAACAAGATATGAATAAATATTGGTCAGAACATGAAATCAATCCCATCCATAAATCAAACCAAGCACATTAACAACATATATGGAGTCAAAAATATTGTTGAGAGATTTTTATTGATATCTTTCAAAGTACATTACGGAAATGACAGATATGGATCTCAAGGAGAAAACACAATGGAGGAGATGAACATGGAATTTATATAATGATATTACAGAAAATCATTGAATCCCTACAAGCCTTATATATGCCTTCTCATAATTAGTCTTTCTGGTTGAGCCGGGATAATCTCCAAACTTTGAGATTTAGATATGTCTGCTGATAAAAATGAGCCAATGAGCCTCAGGGATTATTTATAGCTCTTCTCCTAAAGAAAACCACTTTTTTTTTATTTAAACCACTTTACATATTCTTAATACTTCTTATCTTTCTAGTGTAAATTTCAATGTGATAAAATAGGTCATTTTTACTATGGTAAATTCTGGTAAAAGGTTTGTTTATTAAAAATCATTGTCCAACTGAGCTTATTTAGTCTAGATCCTTCCACAAAAACTACTCAGTAGGATAGAGCTACTAGGATTGGCACCTTCTACTTCTACAGAGTTGAGGTTTTTTGTCCCCTAGAAGAATAGTTAACCATTTCCTCTCATCCACAGTCAATAGATGGCATGGAGAAGCATTGATCTAGCCTCTAGATGTTTTGTGGTCTATTTCAGCCAGATGTTGTCTTAGCAACCAAATGAGGATCATACAGGTTTTCCTAGAGGTTGCAGGGTTTGACTCGGGAATCGTAGCTTGATAATACTGAAATTTCCCTAATTGTCTGTTAAAATCCTTTTTAACCCTTCATATGTTTCGGGGCACACGTCACTTTGACATTGGAAATAACTATGATATTTTCAAAGTGTGCAAAAAATTGGATGATGTTATTGATGACATCAGAAAGGTACAACTTCCACATGGCACAAATTTGTTGGTCCAGGTGGATTCCTATGTGGCACCTTTGTCAATGAAAGGAGACATTTGATTCAACCATATTTCTCTCACTCAACACAAGTTATCATCGGGTGCATGCATGGGACAAAATGATTGTGCACAGGTGTCTTTTCCATATCCATCCGTGTATATGTCTAGGTGGAAGTAGATATGTCCATGTGTAAGTTGCCTCATCGTCCTTTTATTTCCTTTCATCATCCAGGTAAGCACTAAGTTGATATGCGGCAAGGTGGTTTCTGGGATACCATTGGTGGTATCACATGCTCAGGATAGTGGTTAACCCACACTACTTCTTGTGAAACGGAATGCGATGGTGGTACATCGGTCGTTTGACACAATTTCGTTGGCACTCCGATGAAATGTGGTTACCAGATTCATCGATGTATATTGGTCGGACAATCCGACATACATATTTTCGTCAAATATCTGACACAATGTCATCAGTATATCGACAACTCTAAGGACCAAAACCTCGTCGAAATCATCCATTATTTCCGATACATATGCGTCGAAAGTATGACATAACTACACGTCAAATATCTGACAGAGAAACAAGATATTCGATGTAGGTTTGTCAAAATGTGAATCGAATATATGATGAACAGGTACGCTGAATATCTGATACCCAAACAACATATCCAACTTTGGTGCCATACCTCCAATGGATATGACTGTCAGACAGTTTTTTGGATATCCGACTAACATGTACGTCAAATATTTGACCGCCAAATAGCATATCCGAAAGAGGTGCCATACCTTCAACAAATATGTATGTCAAATGGTTCGTCGGATTTTCGACGAACCTGTATATATTAAAAAATAATAATGATATTAATGGCCCGTAAATTTTGTGTTCCTATTGACCAATGCCAAGGAGAGAATGTTTGGTGACTGGGATTTTTACTATGTTTACTTGTATTTATCTGTCTTGGTATTTAAGGCACTTTAAGACTCTTTGGTTTTTTTCCCTTCGTGGTAAAGTTCCATTGACTAGGTTTTTTTCCTATCAACCTAGCTTGTGACGGTTGTTATCACAACCATTTTTTTGTATAAAATGCATGGGCCATTTTCTATATTAATACAAATAAGAAGCATTTTATCAACAACAAAAAATAAGGAATGAGTATATATCTGGTTGATAATGTTAGTGAATTTCTAATAGTTGGGAGATGTCAAGGAACACATAGCTTTTCCAAAACAAATAATACAAAGTTGGTATTGGAATTTAAAGTAAACAAAATTTTCTAGATCAAGATTTCGCAAAAATGATCTTGAAGACATGGTCAGTGATCCTAAAGATAAAGGAAAATGAATCAAATCGAGAGCTTTAGCAATTGGTTGGAGCTCTTGTTTGAAGTGGATGTTGGAGGAGCATCAATTTGTAGTTGTCATTAATAAATAATTTAAAAGGAAATAAATAATTGCATGGGAGATTATCATGTTGTTGTTAACACAGAAAATACATGTATAAAATTGTGTTTAACTATGTCCTATTTTTTGCTTACAACTATAACAATTAACTAAAAAAAATCCAACATAGAACCTGAAATAGAACATAAAACTTGGTCCTCCATCATAGAATCTAAAATAGATTCAATTTCCTAGAAAAGTGTGTTCAATTTGTTCCATGTCCAATCTTTGCCACTAAGTTGTTTTGTTTCCAATCTTCTCCATGAAGTTTTCCAATCTTCATGAAGTTTTTGTTACCCATGTTTTCTATTCTTGCGTTGGCTTCTTTTCATAGGCTCTGAGACACGTCAAAAACAACCAAGGAAAGAATAGAAAAACATGGGCAGTAGAAACCTTGTTGGAAATGTGTTTTGGATCATGGAGGTGATCGCCCTTCAAACCTGCATTTTTCCAATACAATAATATGTTAAATGACTGAATAATAACTAAACATCAATGAGCTTGTATTTGACAAAGATAATTAAACATTATATGATTGCATAATAATTAAATATGTACGATGCTCTAGAAATACTAAAGGGTAATACCTCAT
>JASDQU010012793.1:122626-140439 GCA_032191745.1 Picea mariana
CTTGTCCTCAACAACCATGATACGCAAGCCTATGGTGATAATATATAAAGTTAGCACGTACAATAGAATAATCCATTAGCATTCATAACAAATACACCCATGGAATAATAATTCAAATATTTGCAAGACATTAATTGGACGAGAAAAGAGTATTTCTATTAAAATATGGTCAAGAGAAGTGTACAAGTGACAAACTTCCATGTCGGCACGTCTCGGAACCGATAAATTAAGTCCCTTCCAGCTGGGCCTCCACCACTTCAATACTCCACCAAAGGAAATCTCATATAAGAAAGACAATGAGGTTCTCCATCAAAGAGGGAAGATCTTGGGGGCTGAACAATGTGTTTAGACTTTAAAGGACAAAGGGATGCAGACTCAATGTGAAGTGAAAATTTCTCCAGAGTATCTTTGCTCTCAAAAGTTGAATTCTCTCCTCCTCCACGATTTGGATATGGCCTATTTTATAGCCTTCAAATGGAACTAAAGGGCCAAGTCAGAACGTTTCCACTATATGGAAGGTCAAGGATCATGGATCTCATGACGTGACATAGAAACCCAACACAATTTTTTATTTTGAGCACCAAACTCGATGTATGCAGGCTATAGTGGTGCAACCTACATATACTGATGTTTCCTAACTTGTAGGGTGTGTATATGTGGAAAAATATGATTTTTTATCTCTGCGAAGTGAAAAGGGGGACTTCAAGTTTGCATAGAGAAATGGAAAGGCCTTATGAGAAAGTTGCATGGGGTGAGGAAAAACTTGTTATAACAGATGCCCCTTAATGTGTGAGGTCATAGGAGTATCTGCGATGCTCGGAATACATTATAATTCCCAGAAGTGGAGTAATGGAGACCCAACTAGATGAACTAGTTGCTTATGATAATATTACAATCCATGATGACTTTGTACACATGGCTGCCAATTTGAATTACATTGCAGATCCATGTGGAAATATACCAAATAGATGTTCATGGCCATGAATAGGAAATACAAAGTAGATACATGCCATAGGCTGTCATAGTCATGAACAAGGCCCAGTGAAAACCAGTCTCAAAAATATTCTGAAGATATTTGTATATAATGGATTACAATTTAATCTCCCATGATCATTTAAGTCATATAGGTGTTGGTCCAATGAATGATAGCAACAGATCAGGAAAGTTGCGACTATAAACTTATGTCTTCAAGTATTCTACACGATCCACAAAAGGTGAAATTCTATATCATATGAATAAAGGAGTTGAGGTTGAACAGAATAAGACTTCGTTTGATTACTAATCATTAAGGTATATCATTAACAAACGTGAGACATCCTATCGATAATGAAAGTAGCTATCAAGGCATCGAGTACATTCTTACAAGTGTGAATAAAGGTTTTGAGGTCGAACACTTGAAGAATCCATCGATAACGATACATTCATGTATTCCCAACTGTCGATGGTGAGAGAACCTGCCACTAATGATTGCAAGCCTCTAGGTACTCATAGGACTCTAGGCCTCGTTTCTAGAATAAATGAGTTGAATTCGATGGAAGGAGACCCGCTGAAAGGAAAGCATTAAGGAATCTCTCATCAGTCAATATGAGGTACAAAGTAATATCTTGATTATTTGGAGGAACTAGGATGAATAAAATGTTCACGAACCAATGACCCTGTGTGTCTTTCGCATGCACTAGATGCAAGCAGTGCACGAAAAATACCCTTTGAATAGTAGCCAATAAGGAAAATTGTTGACAAAGGCAAGGAAACCACCAATAAGGCTAATGGAATCCAATACACTGCACAAATCCCAATGTGTGAATAGATTTCTTGCCGTCGAACACAAGGGAAACCCCCCACTCAATGACCAATGAGGAGATTATGACTGTTAGGTTCAAGGTTTCCTACCCATAATGAAAGTAGTCCTAGGGTGCACGGTAGGACTACAAATTCATGTAACTTTGAGACACACTGAGGGTATGGCCGACATGCAAAGTCAAAAGTTCTAATAAATTTTCAACACGGGATTATAAACATCCTTTGAACAAAAGCATGAAACATATGGAGGATTCTGACAGCATAAACTTGATACTGAAACTTTGTGATGCAAGAGGCACCAATCAAATTCTCCATATGGACTAGAAGAGTAATCAGATAGAGGAGTAAACTCTAAGTAATGAGATCATCTTTCTAAGTTCATGTTAAACCCAAACATTGAATGACAAGTGGACTAAAAAGTTTGTGCTATGTTCAAAGGAAACACGACTGCTGCCAATATGAGATAATATTCTTTTTCGACCCTTCTTTTTTTTTGTTTTTTCATAAGCAAATGAATTCTATGATACAATGGAAGAAACGAGTGTCACGAGTAAGAAAATAGTTCCAACAATGGAACATACCTATGCTTAATGCAAGGAGGTGCATGCAAGATGTGGAAACTCAGGGAAATGTTTCCTCTTAGGGTACAGGGTGTAAAGCTACAAATGATATAAAGAAGGCTCTGCTTGGTTGGTGATGCAAATTGATGAGGTAATAGGATTGTAACGAGAAAGCAGGAATCAACAATAGGCTCAATACTACAAGCAGGATAATGGAATGCAATTACAACTTAACTCCAAAGAATTTCCTTTTTCGTAAATTTAGTCCCTTAGGCACGAAAAAGTATAAAACAATACCCAAGAGAACTCTTCTAGCCACTAGTGACTAGACTATTCCTTTTTCGAAATTAGTCTACTTGGTCTTAAAAAGGGTTAAACTTACACCAAATAGATGTCCTTTCAAATCCATTTAACGAGTGTGAAAGAGACAAGTTCACTCGACAATATTTTCTCTTTTTTATAGAGTTGGAAAAGAGCTTAACTAAGACTCAGTGGAAGTCCCATAGGTATAGGTTTAATTCTTATGAGTAATAATATGAGGTTCAAACTCAAATTCATATTAGAACTATAAGGGACTCCTGGTCCTATGGAATAATCTCTGCATGGGCACTAGATGGCACAAATATTCTAACTAGGGCACCCATGTTTGGTAAGCCTCTACCATTCAATAATGACACTTCTAATAACAGTAGGAAGGTTCTAATAAATGGGTTTGTACCTAAGGCATACGGATCATAGTCATAGGATAATCCAAAAATGCAAAATGGAGTGATGACCTATCCTATATGTTGGTCAAATAAAATACCTGCCAAAGTCATGAATGAGCGATATGATGCTAGAAACCGCAAAAATACCTGGACAAAACCACCAAAACCAACTCCTTCCACTGTACTATTAGTCCATTAGGTTGAAAAATTAGCAAAAACTATGTAAAGTGGGTAAAAAGTTTCTATTAATAGTAAAAATAACCAATTTTACCATACCATTTGACTTTTTTACCCACATAGTACATTCTGGACCAATTTTCCCACAATCTTCAAGTGTCTATTGTGGGAGCTACGAGCGTTGAAATTGACAATTGTCTAGACCAAGTAAGTACTCTTGCCCTCCTCTTCCTTTGTAGTGGTTTACAATTTCAAATTAGGCCCTATTTTTTTAGTTTTAAAGGGAACAAATTATTAATTAGGGTGTACACAGACTGTAGTTCATTGGGTCGCATATATGGAGACATGTACGCGGGAAAATCAAATCCTACCTACATATATGTGGCCCTACATGTGACTGTTAACATTACAGCTCACGTACAAGTCCGCAAACAAGTTTTTTTTAAAGAATTTGACTCAAAAAAGGGCTTTCCTTTTGTAGGATGGTACTTGAATGGAGAGAGAGAGAGAGCATGAGGAAGTGGATGCAACAGTGGAAAGAGATGTAGGGGCCCAACTTTCCATAAAAATATGTGGGTTTTACAATTTTTGGGCTCTCAAAGGAATGAGGGCTCAAGTGAGATTGCTTCAAATGCTAGTAAACTTATGGGATCCGGATATAGAGGCCTTCAATATCGATGGGAAACCATTGAGAATTGAAGTAGAGGACACCCATTTCATCACAAGATTGTCTCGTCAGGGTGAGGTGGTGAAACTCAAAGCTTAGGGAGTTGGGGGTGGTATGAACATAGAGGACTACATTGCCACCCATTGTGTTGCAGGCACAGAGAAAGTAGGGAGTCAACTCCCCATCAAGGAGATCGAGAACCTAAGTCTAAATATCGTCTTCCTTGTACTTACGTGGATCATGGGATCGGCCCCGTTGCACCAAGAATCAAGGCCACTCATGTCTTATGCAGTAGAGTGTTTACGATCCACAGTTTATGACTAGTGTACCTAACTAGTGGCTAATATGAAGATCCAACTGACAGATTGAAAACAGGGGAGGAAAAGAAACTTCGGGTTTTCATATATCTTATATAGTTTTTTCTTTGATCAGGTTCTAGGTTTGATCCCTAGAGTGGAGATCATTCCATGTGGACCGTGCGATCTAACCATGTCACGGTGGACCAAGGTGATGAGGTGGTTAGGCGGTGGTAGGGTGCCAACCCCCTACAATGATGAGTTTTTCTTCTGGTGGCTTCGACAGGTGATATCCATAGATGACTACCCTTATGCTAGGATCGACTACAGAGGAGATCCAGATATGCCATTGCCACTAGATTCTTCCTATGGTGATATAGGTATGAACTATTTTTATATATTTCATATTTTTGTGTTTTTCAAAAAGAATAAAAAAACGCAAATATTTTTGGATGGTGTCAAGAATTGACAATTACTTTGCTACACAGATGCGGGTCCGCGACGACCAGATGGATTCCCACAACATCGGCAGAGGAACCAGGGGGACGATCCAGCGGGAGGAGATGTGGACAGAGTGCTTCAAAATGTGCAAGGGAACCTATGTCATTTGACGCACAAGAATCCTATGGTTCAGGTAGAGGATCTTCCAGATTCTATGAAACGGCAGGTGGTGGGTGTGCCCCATGTGTGGGTGTGACTCTTTCGACGTCTTGCAAAATCCATAGTATCCTATCATGATACGCAACTATCACCCTAGGCGTAGATGTCATACTCATTATATCTATCAGCCATATATGTATTTTGAGGGTGTGAGCCCCATTTTGTACTATGAAACCATATTTTTTGGAGAGATGAAATACAAAAAACATTGATCTTTAGCTTTACTTATGTTACAATGTGTACATTCATGAAAGTGATTTATTTACTTTAGTTATGTGACAAATTCCAATCTAAAACATAATTATCATATGCATCGGATACGTAATTAAAACTTCTAGGTATGTGATTATAAGTAATAAATCAAAATGTCGTTCCAAAATTTGTACCTGTAGGAATCGTCGGAGTAGAGTAGGGTCTCACACATGGTAACTATCGTTCAACTGACATACTAGTAAATGGGAGTCTATGAGAAATTCGAAAGACCGAACACCATGTAAAATGGTGTCATATAAAATCTCTATAATGACGCTATATTTATCCACATTATTAGTTTATAGCCCTAGAAAAATGCCACCTGAAGACACTAGTTGACCCTCGGGTGAATAAACAACCCAAGCACCGGAAGCCAAGTTCCGTGTATGATGACTAGCACCGTCTGTGAATCATAAGTAAACTAAAGACGCCATTGACATCTGCCAACCAAGGGAAAACTTGATAAGCAATTCGATGACACAAAGCAAAAGATGTATATATACAATAAGATACACTAGTATACAAAAAGTCATGCCCAATCTTGGGGATCAAGTGTAATATGTTTTCAAGTAGATCCCATTTTTGGACTCAGCGAGCATATTCCCTTCGTAATCCTCTAATTTATAGGCTCATTTTTCTAAAACACGTCACACGACATAAGGACCATGCCACATGGGGTTGAACTTGCCTACCCCAAATGGTTCTTTGGATTGGTCATACAAGAGGACCAAGTCACCCTCAGCGTACTATCAAGGACAAACAGACCTATCATATTGGACCTTAACACGACGTTTATTCACTTCTACGGTCGTAGAGGCATCTCGACGCTGCTCATTTAGGCTCTCTAGGTGTACAAGGCGTTTTGCAAGATCGGAAGTGTTAGGTAGGAGCTCAACTTCATTCTAAGGGAAGGTATTTTGCATTCAATAGGAAGGATCGACTCCACACTATGTACTAACTGAAAAGGAGAAAAACTAGTGGAATTCTTAACAGAGGTTTGGTATGCCCAAAGTGCAGGGTAAAGCATTAGATGCCAGTCAGATTTTGTAATATCCCTAGGCCGAACCCAATTGTAAATGTAAATACAAATGTACTTAAGATGGTGAGTTGTTTGATATCATTTTGTATGCACCTTTCATGGCATAGTACACACATGTATTGCGCAATAAAATGACGAAGTGTGCACATTCTAGGATATCGTGCACAACATCTTAAGTGCATGTGATATTGAGGCCAGCGATCCTTTGTGAATATGCTATGTTTTATAGGCTGGTGAGTCGTTTTGTGATTATCAGGTTGGAGAGCCTAGATGTTAAAGGCTAGTGCACCTATTTTTTTATATGTCACATGATTAATATAAAATACATCGTTGCATGCAGACCGACCACAATAAAAGAGTATGGGGGACTAAACTCCACTAGTTAGGGAAGGGGTGGGGGATAAAAGCTAAGAAAAAGGGCTAAGCTAGGGAGCTTAAGCTAGAAAGGAATATTATATTAATATTTCTTAAATATAAAGTATGGATAATTATTTTATCCTAAGTTTCAAGGATGGGGACAAATGGGCCAAAGTAGCTTCCAACATGACAAGTGTCAAGTTGTGGACATGCATAGATATAGTTTGGACTTAGTGCATTTTCCCATCTCTTTGATCATTCTTTCTGTCATTACTTCCATCATTCAATCATCCAGTCAATCATCCATGAGCATTCACACACCCATTGAGCTATCCTTCATATATTCATGACTGTACCTAAACATGTATCCTTATCCATATATGTTTGTGTAGTTGGTTAGCTTGGGAGCTAGACTAAAGAAGAGGGTTGTCAGGCCCATGGGATATTGAAGAGGCGGGTTGTCAGGACCGTGAGTAATTTCTCTCTGGGTGAGAGAATTGTTGGGAGTTGATTTCCTAAAGGTGCTAAACTGCAGCTACAGGGCTCTGAGACTTCTTGTCTGGCCTGTTGTTGAAGCCCAGAAAGGAAGTGGGGCAACCGAAGGACTGTTGAATAGAGAAGGGGCACACTTCCTGGGGTGGGACAGGCATGTGGGGAATGAGGTACTGTAGGTTGTTAGTTGAGTTGGCACCTATGACAGAGTCTTTCCTGTTGTCCATGAACCATTATCCTGGTTAGGAATCCCTTTACCCAGGTGGATTTTAGTCCCAGCTCGGGGGTGACCCACTGCTGAGAGTGATGAGCAGTGTGGTATAAGGTTGGGAGGTTCGTGGAAGGTCAGCATGCAGTTGGTGATAATATTACCAAGATAAGTGTCAATTGTATGATAAATTTACATGCTGCATTATTATTTACGTGTTTATTTTTATGGGTTTATCATATGTGTGGTTATAATTTCCTTTGTATTTATGGGTATTGCCTGTACATGCTGCATGTATATGTTTAATGTCATGTTCGTATGAATCTTTGTATTTATAGTATGTATTTGTATGTTTACGTTATATATATATATATATATATATATATATATATATATCCGCAAGAGTTCTTGTGTATATGTTTTAATTGCATGCAGTTCAAAAAATTTACGTGGCATATCTCAGTTGGATAGTGGGTATGTTACAGTATGTTCCACACAGAGAGAAGAAAGAGTTCTCTCATGTAGCGTGGCCCAGCATGGGTGGTCGGGGACGTTACAATATGGTATCAGAGCTTTAGTTTTCAACACTGAACCTGGATGGGCCGAACAAGTTGAGTTGAAGCGGAATTTCACAGAGGATTGAGTTCAAAGTGGCCAAATTTCAAGTCACAGAGCGTCCATGGTAAAATTTAGAAGCAACGACGCGGAATTGGGGAAAGCCCCAATTTATGTGGTTAAATGCATGGGAAAATGGAGAAATTCGGCCAAGTGGTGAGATATTATTGATTTAATATCTGTTCTAGCAAATTTGGATCTAGAATGGGTCGAATTTGAAGTTACAGTGAAGCAATGACAGATGGAGCGAGTTTAGTGGTTAAAATTCTCAATTAGCGAAGATTTTTGGGTAAATTCATTCCAGAAATGTCAACCCATAGATATTTGTTGTTTCAGAGGTTGAACTAATGTTATCAAGGTGAAATTGAACAAATTTCATAGTTGCAGAATGTCTATGGTAGAAATTGGGAAAAAGTTAGGAAAAATCCCCAATTTCTGCGACGGAATTCACGAGGAAATAGATGTGCATAAAAATGAGTGTGCGCAGGTGGGCGCATCAAAAATGCATGTTGTGCAGTAAAAATCTTGGGATATGTAAAAATTGGGCACTGCGCAAAAAGATGTTGGCGTGCAGGTGTGCATGCTGAAATTTGGTGTCGCGTGGAAAAATGTTGGTGTGCGAGTTCGCACACTAAATTTTGGCACCGTGCGAAAAAATGTTGGTGTGCGGGTGCACACGATAAATTTATCATTGTGCAGTGTTCATATGCATAATAAGGTGTGTGTGGTGTGCACACACATAATAATGGCACATGTGATGTGCATAGTATTGGCAAAGCACAGAGGAGTTTGGTTGGTGTGCGCGCAATGTGGGTATATGTTGTCACACGACAGTTAGTTAATGTTGCACGTAGAGTATTGGTGCGCGGTTAGGGTGTACTAATGAATTCAACATAAAAGGCTTATGAGATGATAATGAAAGGATTATGAGAGCCAAGGAGCAGCAGGATGACTTCAACATGAAGTTATTGCAAAGATTGAACATAATAGAAAAGAAATTGGATAAGGAGAGTGGCTCAAGAAAATTAGGAAGTCACAGGTATCCTGATGAGAAAAGAAGAGAAAGGAGTGTTAGCAGACATCACCACCACTCCCCAAGAAATTCCAATAAGAGATCAAACAACAACTCAAGTACATCCCCTGTCAGGAAGCATAAGAGGTCTGGGGTGGATGAGCTACGAGGAGAAATGAATAAAATCAAACCTCCTATATTTGATGGTGAGCACAAGAAGGATGAATATGCAGAGACATGGTTGTTGGGCATGAGAAAGTATTTTCAATTGCATAATTATTCTTCTCATGCAGAAGGTAGAATTTATATCTATCAACTCAAGTGAAAGGCATCCATGTGGTGGGATCATCTTGTGAAAGTGCAACACATTAAAGAGAAAAGTGTTACTTGAAGGGAATTCAAGAAGTATTTTGAAAAGAAATACTTGAATAAGAGACATTATGACAAGAAAATGAAAGATTTCTTTGAACTCAAGCTTGGGAGTATGACCATTGATGAATATGAAAGAAGGTTTTTAGAACTACCGAAGTATGTCTCTTTCATCAAGGATGGGACAGTTAAGATTCAGAGGTATTTGAGTGGATTGCCATCATTTATCAGTGACAAAATATAGTATGATGATCCCAAGACATTGGAGGAGACCATAAGGTGAGCTAAATGCCTATATGATAAAAAAAAATCAAGGCCAACTTTCCAAAAATCTTGGGAAGACAAAAAGAAATTCAAGATGGATCACAGGAAGAAGGGGACTAAGCCACCATTATTTAGAAATAATCCTCAGGGAAAACCAACTTCTAGAGAACCCAGAACGATTGAGACAGGGGGTCAAATGCCAAGGCAGACCACCTATTCAATGTTGGGGTTGTAAAGATCATATGTTCAGAGATTGTCCTCACAGAGGTGAAAAAGTGAGAACTGTTCACAATGTAAAACAAGTTGAAACAGTGGAGGACATGGACAAAAATGTACCAAGGATCTATGCAACCCTGGACAACAAGCAAGCAGAGTATCAATCACATATGATTGAAGTGGAAGGTATGATTATCAACCAAACCATTGTTATTTTAATTGATTCAGGAGCTAGTCATAGTTATATAGATCCTAAGATGGTGGAAAGTTTGAATTTTCCAAGAAGAAAGCATGGAAAATCTTGGTTGGTGCAACTGGCTACCAAAGCCAAAAGAAAATTTAATGAGGTGGTTAATTCATGTCTTATGGACATGAATGGACTGAACACTAGGGAATATTTGAACATATTGCCTTTAGGTTCTTATGACTGTCTAATTGGGATGGATTGGTTGGACCAACATCATGCTATCCTAGACTGTCATAATAAGGCATTCACTTTCTTGGATGAGGAAGGGAGCCTAAGGAAAGTGCAGGGAATTTCTAGGGCAGTAACCATCAGAGAAATTTCAGCATTGCAGTTGAAGAAATGTTACAGAAAAGGGTGTCAAATATTTGCAGCTCATATGGAAGAGACACCTAAATATAAGGTTCCAAGTGTGGAAGATTATGAAGTCCTGGAATATTTTGAATATGTGTTCAAGGAGGTACCAGGACTACCCCAAAAGAGAGATATTGATTTCTCTATAAATTTAATGCCTGGAGAAGCTCCAGTGTCAAAGACTCCTTACAGAATGAGTACATCGGAATTGAAGGAGTTACAAATGCATCTTGAAGAAATTCTGAAGAAGGGGTATATATGCCCAAGTGTGTCACCTTGGGGTGCCCCAGTCTTGTTCGTGAAGAAGAAATATGGGACATTAAGATTGTGTATTGATTTCAGACAATTGAATAAAGTGACTGTAAAGAACAAATATCCTCTGCCAAGGATTGATGACCTCTTTGATCAATTGAAGGATGCAAAGATATTTTCAAAGATTGATCTTAGGTCCGGTTACCATCAGGTAAGGATTAAGGAGTAAGATATCAGCAAGACCGCCTTTAGGATAAGGTATGTTCATTATGAGTTCATAGTGGTGCCATTTGGGTTGTCAAATGCACCAACTGTTTTCATGTGTTTAATGAATGGTGTTTTCCGAGAATAATTAGACAATTTTGTCATTGTCTTTCTAGATGACATCCTTATATATTCTAAAACAGAAGAAGAGCATGAGCATCATTTAAGGATGGTGTTGCGAGTATTAAGGGAGCATCAGTTCTATGCCAAATTGAGAAAGTGCTCATTTTATCAAAAGCAAATTCATTATTTGGGGTATATCATTTCAAAGGATGGGATAAAAGTGGATCCTGAGTAGATAGAAGCCATTAGAGAATGGTCAGCACCAAATAATGTGACGGAGGTCTGATCATTCATGGGCCTAGCAGGATACTATAGGAGATTCATTGAGCGATTCTCAAAGATTGCACACCCAATCACTTCCTTGCAAAGAAAGGGTGTGAAGTTTCAATGGACATTAGATTGTGAAAAGAGTTTCCAACACTTGAGGAAATTATTAACAAGTGCTCCAATACTAAGGATTGCAAACCCAAATGAAGACTTCATTGTATGCACATATGCATGTAAAGAGGGACTTGGTGGAGTCCTCAGTCAAAATGGGTTTTTTATATGTTATGAATCAAGCAAGTTGAAGGAGCATGAAAGACACTATGCCACTCATGATTTGGAGTTGGCAGTCATAGTCCATGCCTTGATAAAATGGAGACACTACCTCATGGGGAAAAGGTTTGAGCTAAGAACAAACCATAATGGTCTGAAATATTTATTTGATCAGCCAACTATAAACGCTAGGCAAACCAAATGGTTAGAATTTCTAAGTGAATATGAATTTGATATAAAGCATATCAAGGGAAAAGAGAACAAAGTGGTTGATACACTCAACAGAAGAGTGCATGAATTGCATTCTACAACCATTAGCATGTACCAATCATATTTGAAGCATATAATTATAGAGGCTGCCAAATTAGATTTGCAATACATGGAATTAGTGGCGAAATTACAGCAAGGTAAATTGCAGCAAAAAATTGAAGAATACAAGCCACATGATGATGAAATTATCATCTACAGGGGCATAATTTATGTACCAAATTCCCAGGAATTGAAAAATATGATATTGAGAGAAATGCATAATGTACCTTATGTTGGGCACCCAAGATATCAGAAAAATATTGCATCTATCAAAACCAATATTATTGATCAGGCATGAAGAAAGAGGTTGTTGATTTTATTGCCAAATGTTTGGAATGTGAAAAGGTAAAAGTTGAGCATAGACACCCAGTTGGTTTGCTACATCCATTACCCATTCCTGAGTGGAAATGGGATGTTGTGACAATGGATTTCATCACCAAACTTCCCAGAACAAACAAACAACATGATTCTATCATGGTAGTGGTGGATAAGCTTACTAAAGTTTCCCATTTTATTCCAGTTAAGCTCACTCACAAGGCAGCCAACATTGCGGATGTTTATATGAGAGAAATTGCTTGATTACATGGCATACCCAAGACAATTGTGTCTGACAAAGATCCAAAATTTACGTCAAATTTTTGGAAGGGATTATTTAATGGATTTGGAACAAATTTGAATTTTAGCACAGCATATCATCCAGAATCAGATGGACAAATAGAGAGGGTGAATCAAGTGATTGAGGATATGTTGAGGATATATGTGATGGATAAACCATAAAAATGGGAAGGCTACCTACACTTGGTAGAGTTTTCTTATAACAATGGGTACCAAACATATCTAAAGATGAGCCCATTTGAGGCACTTTATGGCAGAAAGTGCAACACACCAGTAAGTTGGGATAACCCAGCAGATAGAGCAATGGTTGGACCAGATTTTCTCAGGGAAATGGAGGAGCAAATGATATAAATAAATAAAAATTTAAAGGTTGCCCAAGATAGGAAGAAAAGCTATGTTGATAAGGGTAGAACTCACAGGGAATTTAAAGTGGGAGACCATGTATTTTTGAAAGTGAAAGCCAATAGAAGTTCCCTGAAGTTGGGAAATTGTTCAAAGTTGCCAGCTTGCTATTGTGGGCCATTTGAAATCCTAGAGAGGATTGGTCCAATAGCTTATATGATTGCATTGCCTACATCTATGTCTGTTCATAATGTATTCCATGTATTATTTCTCAAGAAATATATACTTGATGCTAATCATGTTATTGATTGGAATGTGATTCAAGTGGAGCAAGAAGGCACTTTCCAAGCGCATCTGGTACACATTCTAGACTGAAAAAACAAACAGCTCTGAAATCGATCCATAGGGCTTGTAAAGATCCAATGGACCTTGTACGGTCCTGAGGATGCTACTTGGGAGCATGAGGATGAAATGCAGGCAAAATACCTGCATCTTTTTTAGTATTTTTAAAATTTTGTTGTATATGTGTACATGAAGCACTAAGGACAATGCATAAATAAGAGGAGGGGATTGTAATATCCCTAGGCCAAACCCAATTGTAAATGTAAATAGAAATGTACTTAAGATGGCGAGTTGTTTGATATCATTTTGTATGCACCTTTCAAGGCATAGTGTGTGCATGTACTGCGTAGTAAAATGACGAAGTGTG
Organism: Picea mariana; assembly: GCA_032191745.1. Classification (NCBI taxonomy): domain Eukaryota; kingdom Viridiplantae; phylum Streptophyta; class Pinopsida; order Pinales; family Pinaceae; genus Picea; species Picea mariana. The sequence goes on from JASDQU010012793.1 coordinate 136,007, forward strand.
CACATTCTAGGATACCATGCGCAACATCTTAAGTGTGCACGATATTGAGGCCAGCGAGCCTTTGTGTATATGCTATGTTTTATAGGTTGGTGAGATGTTTTGTGATGATTAGGCCGGAGAGACTAGATGTTAAAGGATAGTGTGCCTATTTTTGTATATGTCACATGATTAATATAAAATACATCGTTGCACACAGAACGACCATGATAAAAGAGTATGGGGGACTAAACTCCACTAGTTAGAGAAAGGGTGGGGGCTAAAAGCTAAGGAAAAGGGATAAGATAGGAAGCTTAAGCCAGAAAGGAATATTATATTAATATTTCTTAAATATAAAGTATGGATAATTATTTTATCCTAAGTTTCAAGGATGGGGACAAGTGGGTGAAAGTAGCTCCCAACATGACAAGTGTCAATTTGGGGACATGCATACATATAGTTTGGACTTAGTTCATTTTCCCATCTCTTCAATCATTCTTTCTGTCATTCCTTCCATCATTCAGTCATCCATTCAATCATCCACAAGCATTCACTCACCCATTGAGCTATCCTTCGTATATTCATGACTGTACCTGAACCTGTATCTGTATCCATATATGTTTGTGTAGCTGGTTAGTTTGGGAGCTGGAATGAAGAAGCAGGTTGTCAGGCCCGTGGGATATTGAAGAGGCGGGTTGTCAAGCCAGTGAGTAATTTGTCTCTGGGTGAGAGAATTGTTGGGATTTGATTTCCTGAAGGTGCTAAACTGTAGCTATGGGGCTCTAAGACTTCCTGTCTTGCCTGTTGTTGAAGCTCGGAAAGGAAGTGAGACAGCCGAAGGACTGTTGAGCAGAGAAGGGGCACACTTCATGGGGTGGGACAGGCATGTGGGGAATGAGGGACTGTAGGATGTTATTTGAGTTGGCACATGTGACAGAGTCTTTCCTGTTGTCCACAAACCATTAGCCTGGTTAGGAATCCCTTTACCTAGGTGGAGTTTAGTCCCAGCTCAGGGGTGACCCACTGCTGAGAGTGATGAGCAGTGTGGTATAAGACTGGGAGGTTCGTGGAAGGTTTGTACACAGTTGGTGATATTCTTACCAAGATAAGTGTCAATTGTGTGATCAATTTACATGTTGCATTATTATTTACGTGTTTATTTTTATGGGTTTATCATATGTGTGGTTATAACTGCCTTTGTATTTATGGGTATTGCATGTACATGCTGTATATATATGTTTATTATCATGTTCGTATGAATCTGTGTATTTACAGTATGTATTTGCATGTTTACATTATATATATATATATATATATATATATATATATATATCCACAAGAGTTCTGTGTGTATATGTTTTAATTGCATGCAGTTCGAAATTTACGTGGCATATCTCAGTTGGATACTAGGTATGTTACAGTATGTTCCGCACAGAGAGAAGAAAGAGTTCTCTCATGTAGCATGGCCCAGCATGGGTGGTCGGGGACGTTACATATTTACTCTGGCCGACAATTTTTTTCAAAATGGTCTTGAGATATTTGTTCACAACCTCTACTTGTCCATTTTACTGGGGACAGTAAGGGGAAGAATGACCATGCTTAAACCCCAGTTTCGATGCTAATTCCTTCATCATTTATTTATGAAAGTGGCTTCCATGATCAATCACAATCGCCCTTAGGATTTCGAACCAATCTATAATTTGATTGAACACAAAAACCGTTTGAAAGAAGTAAAACTGTTGAAACCTGAATAATAGAAGTTTGCTTCAGTTTGTTTTTAGATGAACCCTCACAACCTGTCAGCTATAGTATGAATGGGTACAATACATCTTTCTTGAATGGAGGGGGAAAGAGCGACATGCATAAAAAGAGCAACGTTGGCACAAAAGAGAACTTCATATTCAAAAAAAACTTTAGATCAATCTTTACCTGGATGAACAAATCTGGTAATTATTATTTTCATATTGAATCAAAGATTGAGCGCTGACAACCTTAGCTCCACGTGACCTGAACGAATGGATCTACCCTAAGGTTTGGAATAACGAAATCTAAACGACGACAGTGCATCAGTTCCAAAACTATGTGACCTGGTAATTGTTAAAAGTCCAAACTCGTTGCAAATGAAAGAAGTGAAGAATGAGTTCATGTAGAAGAAAGAGATGGGGTTTCCCTTTTTCTCGACTTATTGTTTTGAGTGTGAGCCGACCTATGAATTCGTGGATTGATCTGTGGAGTGCACCAATTCAGCATCAGACCGACCTTCATTTGATTGTTGTGGGCCCTCCATTGTGGCCTCCAAATGCTCGCAGAAACCCTACCTATAACATCGTAAAACCATCGAATTGAAGAAATAGATATGTGTTGTGGGTAATGGTTGAAGCATTGAAATAAATTGATGTTTACTTAGAAATAAGAGAAGTGACCTGTGATCAAGCATAGTGTTTGATCTGTGGAGAAGAAGAGTGGTGAAGTGAGCAACCTGTAAAACTAGTGGAAGCGTTCAAGTGGAAGCGTTCATGTGGAGCGTCCCTTGCCCTGGTTAGAAAGCTTGAAGTTTAAAACCCTAAATTTGAATGTTGAAGAAGATACCACCATAACATTGAGGCATAATCAAAGTTTTTTCAAAAATCGATGAAATCTTTTTTTTTTTTTGGGTGATGTTTTTTTCTTAGAAAAAATATTCATAAATAAATTGTAATGATTATTCCCCAAAGTTAACTTGAGGAATAAAACAAAGTAGGATTGGAAGGATAGCTTACATGAGAAAGGTGAACTTCAAGAACAATTATTTAGTAAATTGTAAGAAGAACATATCAAAAATTGTATTATTAAGTGTTGATTGGAGCACATTAAATCTCAATCAAACAATAATAAGTGTTGATTGGAGCACATTAAATCTCAATCAAACAATAATAAGTGTTGATTGGAGCACATTAAATCTCAATCAAACATTTTGTGAGAGATTATGTGTGGGTCAAGGCTAAACTTCAATAGATCTCCTTTCTTGGTGTATGGCATTGCCTAGTTTTTTTGGTGTTTCTTAGTTTTTATTGATCATTGCATATTTTTAGTGTTATAAGGAGAATTTGATGTTATAAGGTGATTTTATTCTTAGCATTATAAGGATTTTTTTTGGAGGTTATAAGGGGAGTTTTTGGAAGTTATAATAGAATAAGGGGGTCTTAGGGTCTTTGTCTGTGCCTTAGTCACTGTTGGATTTCATGCAACGATGACAATAAATTCATTCATGCAAAGAAAAGTAAAAATACAAAATACACAAGCAATATAATAATTGACATACAATTAAAATCGACAACAACTTTGGCATGCACAACATGATACAGAATTTTGTGGCATCAACATAGAACAACTATCTTGCATTTGTAATATGTCTATTGACTTCCTTGTTGAAGTAACTTTTTGAAGTGGTGAGCAAGATTGTTTTTTTATAACCTTCTTGAAATGGAATAAGGGGGTTCTCAAAGAGGTCACCTTCATATTTTTTAAGGTGTTCTAAAAAGAGGACTTCATAGTTTTTAAGTCTTACAACTCTTTTATATTGTGCACACTCCATGATGGCGAGGATTGAAGAAGTATTTACATTACTACACTCATCAATCAACTCAACTTCGGAATCTACAATTGCAATAAACAAGTGTACTCTTACCACAGTGCTTACTTGCTTACAAGTAATGCACAGGAAAGCTAATATGTTCAAACTTCAAAACAAACTATTATCTGATGAGTTAAATCTCTTTCGACGCAAACAATGTGATTTCATACTACTTCGAGATAATCCATTGTTTGGATTAGATATTGACAAACAAAATGACATTAAGGATGAAAATGACTTCAATGAAGACACGCATTTGAGTGATGATGACACTTATAAAGATGAAGATGAGTTGGAAGTCCCTATGACAGAAAAGGTTGCAGATAAATGTGAGGAAGAAATTAGAATTGTTTGTCCATGGGAAGAATTACAATTTAAACATAATCGATATGTGTAAATGTGTTGAAACTGCACAAAATAGATCTAGCTAAACAATAATACACACATTTGTAGAGAGAATTTGAGAAAGAAGAAGAAGGAGAGAAAGAATAGAAGAATTCTCATTAATCGTTATGAATAATGAATAATTTACACATAATATACTATGTATAACTCAATGAGTGCGCACTAGAGGAGAACCAATGCGTTGTAGCGGTGGTCTAGAGTGATCTGGACACACACCAGCAGTTACAGGAGTGAACTGCCACCTAGTATAGTCTCTCAGGCAGTTACGGGAGTGAACTGCCACCTTGTTGAGTTAACTAGTCAACTAGTCTTAAGTTAACTGACTGAACAGAGAGTAGTGAGGAGTTAACTCAGAGAATCAAGGGTAATGCGCCAATCTGGTGATGATCCCAAGCAAGGTTGAATTAGCATGGTGATGATCTCAATGTTGCATGGTGAT
>JASDQU010012793.1:172263-194856 GCA_032191745.1 Picea mariana
ATATGGAGAATATTGAGGAAATTATGCATGCAACATATGAAAGGAAAATAGGAGGTCCAAAGGTAGGAACAAAAGGAATAAATCCAATCTAGGTCATCGTCAGTGTGGAACCTACAACCCCATGTGCGACTAACACACCAGAAAGAACACCAGCATTTAGAAAAGTGAATTTTAGTGGAAGAAAGACAGAAGGAAACAAATCCAAACAAGGATTAGTAACTGGAGGATCCAGTTCAGTAAGTAACAGTGAAATATCTACACTGTGTGGAAGTATTAGTTCAAAATGGAAGGACATGATCGCATGATCAGGTTACCATAATTTTGGGGAGATGCATCAGAGGACTCTGAAAAGCACTTATTCATCTGTGAGAAGATATTGGAAGAAAAGAAGATCATATATGAGGATACAAAACTCATGCAGTTATCTATCATGCTAAGAGACCGTTCACTGGACTGGTACATGAGCCTAGATGTAAATAGTCCACCGGGAGTAACAAGGACTATTGCAGACATGAAAAAACTACTGATAAACAAAATTCAGAAGCTTGGCTGAGAAGATCTGTACATGAATGAAATGATTGAAATCAAGCAAAAACCAAGTGAGTCTATTTGGGAGCTTGATCAAAGGTTTAAACATTTGAAAGGTAAGTTGAAGTATGCAATTACCGACATGCAACATAGGCACGCATTTTTTAATTCACTGCTACCACACTTGAAATACCCATTAAGACAACAACAATTCCAAAATCGAGTAGAGGCTCTACGGGCAGCCTTACCACTAGAAGAGAACTAGTACCAAAAGACAGATCCAACAATAGAGGATTTGAAGGAGGATCTAAAGAACATAACATTTCAGCTTCACCAAAATAAGAGAAAATAAAAAAGAGAAGTCGATTGGTGTACCACATGCAAGACAGAAGGACACCACAAGAACGAATGTCCAACTTCCACACAGTACATGGAAACAGAAGTATCAAATCCTTTTCCAACAAGAGGACCATGGTGTGATATTTTTAAAACACATGGACATGATCCATATCATTGTCCAATGATGCATAAGTATAAGATAGTACCCAAAAGTTCATATTGCAATTTATGCAAGTCAGTGGGTCATGATGATAAATATTTTAGGATGATGGAGTTGATGAGAGAAAGAACTTCATATACTTATAGGGGGCAAGAAGAAATTATGACAGGAAAAGTTTCACCTCAATTCAACTAGGTACCACCACCATACAATAATGTGTAGTAGCAGTACAACATTGTGCAGTCGCAGTATAATAATGTGCAGCCACAGTATAACCCCATGCAGTATAATCAGGTACATTAGTACAATGCACCATGAGGAGATCGAGGTGGATACAAAGATGGAGGACAAGGTAGAGGAGGATTTAGATGAGGTGTAGGTCCAGTATTTTTTAACAACTTCCAACAACCAGGACATTACGCAAGGGAGTGTCCACTTCCACCAATGACATGTATGTATTGTGGCGTAGCAAACCATGATACAAAAGACTATTTGACACTCTTGGGGAAGATCCAATAAAAAAGGAACCAGAACAATCAGAATGTCCAGTGGATTTCTGTAGAAGCCAGGGATGATGGGAGAAACATCAATATAGTCACTTGAGGAGGAGCGAAGACAGGAGCCGATGCAGTAAAACAAGATCCAGCACAACACCAATGGGCGAAGAGGAATACTGAACCACATAAGCAATTTGATGTACGGAAAGAAAATGAAACATCCAAGGAGGTAATAAAAGCGTTTCTCAAGAAAAATGTTGTGTCTACATCATCCACACAACACACACAGCACGTACCAATGTACAAAATTCCCTCCTCAATGGACCATACTAATGAAGCACAACCTTTAGAGCAAGTAACATAAAAAAAATTATGTAATCATGTGTTAAGTTATTAAAGGATCCGTCATCTATTAAGATCTTACAAAATATACTAGAAAGATGTAACACAGAAGAAGAAGGAAAGTTATAATAGAAAATAGTCAATCATCTCCATACAAGAAGAAGGACAAGAAGAGAATCTACACTGAATGACAACATTGGGAATTTTAATATGGGTGTTATCATAATGGATTTAGGCTCCGAAGTAAATGTTTTACCTAAGAAGACATGGAAATGTATGGGAGAACCCACACTAGGCTATTCACATGTCCAGCTGAAATTATCAAATCAACACAGAGTGCTACCAATTGGAAGGCTTAAAGGTGTGACAATAGATTTGGATGGAGTGCGCACTATAGAATATTTTGAAGTAATAGAGATAGTATACGGTACAACACCTTATCCAGCATTGCTTGGACTAGATTGGGTATTTGATAACCAGGCCATAATCAAGCTAAAGACAAGGAAAATGACGTTTGAATCAGGTGAATATAGAGTCATTTTGATGCAGACCCCCTTGCCCTCGGGCCAAGATCCTCATAGGATCGTTATAATTTCTCCACGAGTCGAAGCAACTCCTTCGGTTCCCTGTTGAAACCTCATGAACCCGATCCACGGGTCCTTCTGAAACCCCACCTGTGTGAACAGGCACTAGGCACGAGCTTCACCCTCATGCGACCACAACTGGGCCTTGGTGCAAGCACCTTTTGCAATTCACGAGTTCATGGGTTGAAGACCCTGGCTTCCTCTTTTCCAAAATCTCAATACCCGAGATAACGATACAGGTATACCTCCCTTCTCCTTAGTGCTTCTTCAAGTGATCGTCAGCTAGAGCCTAACTCTAGCGCCTCTCGCAACTCACAACTTCGCGAGTTGAAGTGTTGATTCCTCCTGCTCCTCCTTTAAGAATCCGCAACTCACGATAAGTCAACGATGGGTTGACCCTTTCCAACGGCACGTGGTCACCACCTATCACCACTTCTACCTTTCTCTGGGCATTTTAATTTCATGCCATCTATCAACCACGTGGTTCCCACCAAGAGGACATGCCACGTGTTGCACGAGCCCTCGCAACTCGCAAACTCATGACTTCTGCAATAAAAAAGAGTTTCTTTCAAACTCTGAACTTTCGAGACACGATACCTATTGGAAGTTCGGATCTGACATTCCTCCCATAGCTGAGATCCAATGGTCTAGATTTCCTTCCCTATTCCTCAAAACTCAGAACTTCATGAAAATATCAAGAGTTTGATCTGCCTCCAAACTCACAAACCCCAAATTCATGATATGATCCAATGACGTGGGTTGAGATGAGATCAACGGCTCATATTGACCCTCGTATCCTGGTTGATGGGTTTCACCGGCCTCTAACCACCTTGCAACTCTGTCAAATCCAATGACTCTCATAACTTTGCACTTCCTTCACGAATACTTCTCACCGTCCATACAACTCCATTGAATCCTATGGTCCTCACGACTTCGCGATCTCTCCATGGAGAATTATGACCGCTCGATTCACGCTTCAATGGCTTCTGCCCAAATGAATGAATTTTCTCCTTTTGAACTTAACTTTTATATGATAGCTTCAATCCCCATCTCCCTTTGAACTCTTCAGAGGTACTAACCCTCCTGAGCTTTCACTTCCAAACTCAAGACTTCCAAAAGGAATTCTGCTCGCACTCCTTGTGGAAATATTTCAAATAACCTCTGGTTATTTGAGTCCTCGACTCTGTGCACTCTTTGCAACAACAGTCCTTCCACCTTCACCTTAGTTAATAACTTCTAAGGCTTCAACTAGCTTGCGCACACCTTGTACGGCTCTGTGCTTCGCCTACACTTCAACTGATATGAGAACAATGGTATCTCTCCTGAGCTTTCTGAGATAAAACTCAGACTTTTGTCAACGCACACCTTGCGGACGTCCACTACACTCTTTGCAGGATCTCTCAGGAAGAGAAACAATTGAATCTCATTCTACCCCTCTTGCAGACTTCATACATTCAACATGAAATCATACATCCCACACATCATTGAAACAAATGCATAACAGAGAAATAAAACAATTGTAAACATACCATTTAACAAAGGTAAATAGTAAACACCATAACACCATGAAAGTTGAGTCAAAGCTTCATATATTAACTCAAATGCTCCTTTACATGGGTTCTTCTCTACAGTTCTCTGCTACAGCTCTCCATCTTATGAATTCTGAATGTTAATCCCAAAACTTACAATGATACAAGGGTGAGGGTGTCTATATTCATTTTCCCTCCTGTGCTCCTAAAACTGTCTAATCTATCATTCATATCTACCTACTTTTACGTTAATAGACTTAAATGCCTTAATACAATTGACAGATGGGATTAATTTCCCCAGGTCTGTTCATATCTCCAAGACATAAATGCAAGTATGCTCCTCCTAACTATTACATTAATGCTTTTTGGTTTCAAAATTCAAAACGGTCTTCATAAAAACATGCCCCTTTTCTTCATCTACGCATCCAGCTATTTCTTTGGCTAGGTGCGTACCTTGGCTTTGCACGATGCTCCTACATCATACTCCCTTGCTTGAAAATTTTCATGAACTCCTGTTCACGAGCTCTTGCACGGTCTGTCCATGCTTTTGAATTTCTGCTTCATTCTCCCAACTGGCATCTTCAACTGGATGTCCCTTCCACTTGACCAAGTATTCAAAATACTCCTTTCTCCTGGTATTTCTGCTAATCCTCTTGTCAATTATGCTTTCCATCTGCAGCTTTTCAGCTACAGGCATTTGTTTCATCCATTGAACTTTTTCTTGCTCATTTTTTGCTCCTGCTTCCTTAGCTCTGTAAGAGTACAAATCCGCAACATTGAATATCGGTGAGATTCCGACCCCATCGGGTAATTCAATCTCATATGCATTTTCCCAAAATTTCCTTATGACCTTGCATGGTCTAATCTTTTTCATCTTCAATTTATTATACGTTCCCCTTGGGAACCTTTCCTTCCTCAGATGTGCAAGAACCATATCACCAACTTCAAATTGAAGTTCTCACCTGTGTTGATCTGCTCTCCGCTTGTATTCTTGACTTGAACTCTGCAATCACTCCTTATTTCAGTTGTGAAGCTCCTTCATTCCCTCTACAAAGTCCTCTGCACTAGCACTCCTGAATTCATTTCATTCTGAATCTTTCAATTCAGAAAATCCCCTTGGCTGCATTCCGTATATAATCTGGAATGGACTCTGCCTTGTGCTTATGTTAAGAAAATCATTATAAGAAAATTCTGCCTATGGAAGAATGTGATCCCACTGACTGTGGTGTTCAATCACTAAGCTCCTAAGAAAATCTCCCAAGCTTCTTTTCACGACCTCTGTCTGTCCATCCGTCTGAGGATGATACAATGAGCTAAAAGATGAAATTGTCCCTAGCTTCTTCCATAAGGTCCTCCATAAATTCCCTACGAACTTGGTATCCCGATCAGAAACAATAATCCTTGGCAAGCCATGAAGTCTAACGACTTCCTTGAAAAACAGGTTCGCAATATGAGTTGCGTCACTGGTTTTCTGGCATGGTATGAAATGTTCCATCTTTGAAAATATGTCGACTATCACAAAGATTGAATGACATCCTCTTTGTGTCCTTGGCAGTCCTAATATGAAATCCATGCTCACTACGTCCCATGGCCTTTCAGGTATGGGTAATGGTTGATATAACCCTGTGTTCTTCCTTTTCCCTTTTGTGTGCTAAAAAATCTTGCATCTGTCCACAAATTTCTTAGCATTTGTCCTCATCCCTGGCCAAAAATATGAGCCATTCAACTTTGAAAACATCTTATCATGACTGAAATGTCCATCTAATCCTCCACTGTGTTTTTCCTTCAGCAAATTCTCCCTCATGGAGCATTTCGGAATACATAGTTGATTCCCCCTGAACAATAATCCATCCTGGATCATGTATTCAGTACACTGGCTCCTGTCCCTGAGAATTGGATTCTCAGATGCCTCATACACCTCCTTAAAATCTAGATCATCCCTGTACATTTCTTTGAGGTTATCAAAACCCAAAGTCTTGACTCTGAATTCCTGTATCAGCAAACATTTCCTTCTCAAAGCATCAACAACTTTGTTAGCAGTTCCAAAAATATGCTTAGTCACAAAAGTAAAATTATGCATGTATTCAACCCATTTATCATGCTTTTGGTTCAACTTCTCCTATTGAGTCACGAATTATAAAGCGTGATTATCGATGTACAAAACAAACTCCTTAGGAACCAAATAGTGTCTCCATTTCTTCAGTGCTTGTATGAATGCATAGAATTCCTTGTCATATGTTGAGTACTTGATATTCGATTCATTCAGTTTTTCATTGAAGTATGTGATCGACCTGTCATCTTGGCTCAACACTACTCCAATTGCAAATCTACTCGCGTCACATCTGACTTGGAATGTCTTGCTAAAATCTAGCAAAACTAGAACTGGTTGCTCAATGATCTTCCTCTTCAGCAGCTTGAAACTCTTCTCTTCTTCCTCTGTCCAATGAAAAGATTTGTGTCTTTTCTTCACTGTATCCATCATTGGTGTGCTAATTCCACTGAAGTTTCAGATGAATCTCCTGTAGAAGCTAGCCAAACCATGGAATCTTCGTACTTCAAATACACTCTTCGGCGACGGCCAATTCTTAATTGCCTTTATCTTTTCTGGATACATCTTCAACTCATTTGCAGAGATAACAAAACCCAAATAAATGAGTTTTGTCCTCATAAATGATGATTTATTCATGTTAATCAACAATTTCTCTTACTATAATCTCCTCATTATGGAAACTAAATGTTTTAAGTGCTCTGCTTCAGTCTTGCTGAAAATCAATATATTGTCAGGGTATACAATGATGAATTTTCCTATGAAATCCTTCAGGACTTCATTCATCAATCTCATGAAAGTACTGGGCGCATTCGTTAAGCCAAATGGCATGACAATCCATTCATATAGCCCCTCATTTGTCTTGAATGTTTTCTTCCATTCATCACCTTCTCTCATCCGAATCTGATGATACCTGCTTTTCAAATCAATCTTTGAGAAAAAATTTGCTCCACTCAAGCAATCCATCAAGTCGTCCATCCTTGGTAATGGAAATATGTATATGATGGTAATCTTATTGATCACCCTTGAGTCTGTACACATTCTCTAGCCTCCATCTTTCTTTGGGCTGAGCACTGTCGGAACAACACATGGACTCAAGCTTTCCCGAATCAATCCTTTGTCCATTAAGTCCTAGACCTGCCTCTTAACTTCTTCATTTTCCTGAGGCACCAACCGATATGCTTCTTTGTTTGGAAAACTAGCTCCAGGTATAAGATCAATATGATGGATTATACTCCTAATGGGTGGCAACGAACAAGGTAGTTCGCCCACTACTATATCAACAAACTCTTCCAGCAACTCCTGGATTTCTTCTAGTAGATCATTTATTCTTGTACTGGTCAAAAAAAATTTAGTCTTCCTGACCACAATAAATTGTGTGTCTTCCTTCTTCTTAACCTCATTAAGAAGTTCCTTCCCACTCATGAGAAGTNAAAAAAAAATTAGTCTTCCTGACCACAATAAATTGTGTGTCTTCCTTCTTCTTAACCTCATTAAGAAGTTCCTTCCCACTCATGAGAAGTACAGTGTTGTTCATCTCTGTTTTCACTTCTTTATCCTTAATTGGCAGCAACATGTGAGTCCTACCATTTTTCTCTAGGGTGTATGTGTTCTTTCTCCCATCATGAATCATGTTCTTGTCATATTTCCATGGTCTACCCAGCAATAGATGACAAACATCCATGGGAATGACATCACATAATATTTCATATTTATATCCTCCTATTTTAAATTCAACTAAACACTGTTTAGTGACATTTACTTGATGTCCTTTTTGTAGCCACGAAACTCTGTATGGGCTTGGATGTGCAATAGTGTCCAGCTCTAGCTTTTCTACCATCTCTGTAGATACAATATTGTCTGTGCTACCGTTGTCCACTATGACTTTGCATACTCTGTCTTTAATTTTGAAAGTATTCTGAAACATACTGTTTCTTTGGGTTGGGTTCTCTGCCTCCTTCTCTGGCTTCAAGAGAACTTTTCTCATCATCAAAGATCTTCCACCCTCAGCATATTCTACCTCAACATTCCACCCTTGAGCTTCGGCAATGTGATTTTCACCAACATCTTTCTTCTAATCTGGACACTCATAGGATTTATGTCCAATTTTTCCATAGAAAAATCATTTCACTTCACCTCCTCTACCTCTTCCTCTAGCTCGAGGAAAAGTGTTTCTATCAGCATACTGCCTTCCCTGTGAGCTTCCTCCTCTACCTCTTTCTCTTCCTCTGGGTTGAGGAAAAGTATTTCTATCAGCATATTGCCTTCCCTGTGAGCTTCCTCCTCTCTCAGGTTGAGTTTGAGGTTTTTTTCCCTCTTCTTTAGGTCTCTGAGTTCTGTCTTGGGAAATTTTTTTGCCTCTGGCTTGTCTTATACCTCGGCCTCTTTGACCTTGCTTTCGGCTCAACTTTTCTTCAGCTTTCAGAGCCATCCGATAAGCTTCTTCCACATTTCAGATGGTCATCATGCTCATCTCATATTGGATGTCATATCGCAGACCATTCATGTACCTAGAAACTTTTTCATCATCGCTTTCCTGATGACCTGCTCTGATGTTTATCTTGTAGAAATCTTCAGTGTATTCTTTCACTGACATCATCTCCTGTCTCAAATTTTGCATCCTCCGAAATAGAGTGATTTGATAATCCCTGGGTATAAATTTGGCCTTCATCTTTGCAACCATTCTATCCCAGCTTTTGATTTTCTGCTTGCCCTTGCAGCATCTATCAGCCTGCAATTCATCCTACCACAGTGTTTCATGCCCTTTCAGTCTAGTAACGACATGTTTGACTTTCTTATCTTCCTCGACATCCTCATAGTCGAAGTATTTGTCTAGAGCTCTAATCCAGTCTAGAAGCTCTTCAACATCTAAGTTTCCCTCATACACTGGAATGTCCATTTTTTCTCTGGCACATATCCTTGCAACAACCTTGAATAGGCGTTCATCTGTAGCATCTTCGACTGCAACTTCTTCTTTGTTTCTAGCTTCATTTTCACTTTCAGCCTCATTGATATCCCCAGCGTCAACTGTGCGCCTATGTGCTTTCTCCCTGGCATCAAGCCTAGCACGTAACTCACACATTTCTCTTTCCACTGCTGGATTAGGCATTGGCCTATCTCTTCTTCTCGGCGGCATGGATGAAAAATTTTCTCTTCTCTCTCTGCTATAGAAATAAAAAAATTTGTTATGAGCTCTGATACCACAACTGATGTAGACCACCTTGCCCTCAGGCTGAGGTCATCACAGGATCATTCTAATTTCTCCACGATTCGAATAAAATCCTTTAGTTCCCTGCTGAAACCTCACGAATCCGATCCACAGGTTCTTATGAAACCCCACCTGTGCGAACAGGCACTAGGCACAAGCTTCACCCTCATGCGACCACAACTGGGCCTTGGCGCAAGTGCTTTTCGCAACTCGCAACTCACAAGTTCATGGATCGAAGACCCTCAATTCCTCTTTTCCAGACTCCTGATACTCGAGATGACAATACGGGTATACCTCCCTTCTCCTTAACGCTTCTTCAAGCGACCGCCGGCTAGAGCCTAAATCTAGCATCTCTCGCAACTCACAACTTCGCAAGTTGAAGTGTTGATTCCTCCTAATCCTCCTTTACGAATCCGCGACTCGCAATAAGTCAAAGATGGGTTGACCCTTTGCAACAACACGTGGTCACCACCTGTCACCACTTCTACCTTTCTCCAGGCATTTTAATGTCACACCATCTGTCAACCATGAGGTTCCCACCAAGCGGACATGCCACGTGTTTCACGAGCCCTCGCAACTCACAAGCTCATGACTTTTGCAATCAAAAAGAGTTTCTTTCAAACTCCAAACTTCCAAGACGCGATACCTGTTGGAAGTTTTGATCTGACAGTCCTCCCGTAGCTTGAATCCAATGGTCTGGATTTTCTTCCCTGTTCCTCGCAACTCAAAACTTCGCAAAAATATCAAGAGTTTGATCTACCTCCATACTCACGAACCCTGAATTCATGATATGATCCAATGACGTGGGTTGAGATGAGATCAACGACTCATATTGGCCCTCATATCCTGGTTGATGGGTTTCATCGACCTCTAACCACCTTGCAACTCTATCAAATCCAATGACTCTCGTAACTTCTCACTTCCTTCACAAAGACTTCTCACCATCCATACGGCTCCAATGAATCCTATGGTCCTCGCGACTTCACGAGCTCTCCATGGAGAATTTTGACCACTCGATTCACGCTTATTTGGATTCTACCCAAACGACTGAATGTTATCCTTCTGAACTTAAATTTTATACGACGACTTCAATCCCCGTCTCCCTTTGAACTCTTTAGAGGTACTAACCCTCCTGAGTTTTCACTTCCAAAATCAAGACTTCCAAAAGGAATTCTGCTCGCACTCCTTGCGGCAATATTTCAAATAACCTCTGGTTATTTGAGTCCTCTACTCTGTGCACTCTTTGCAACAACAGTCCTTCCACCTTCACCTTAGTTAATAACTTCTAAGGCTTCAACTAGCCTGCGCACACCTTGCACAACTCTGTGCTTCGCTTGCACTTCAACTGATATGAGAACAACGGTATCTCTCCTGAGATTTCTGAGATAAAATTCAGACTTATGTCAACGCACACCTTGCGGACGTCCACTACACTCTTTGCAGGATCTCTCAGGAAGAGAAACAATTGAACCTCATTCTACCCCTCTTGCAGACTTCATACATTCAACATGAAATCATACATCCCACACATCATTGAAACAAATGCATAACAAAAAATAAAACAATTGTAAACATACCATTTAACAAAGGTAAACAATAAACACCATAACACCATGAAAGTTAGTCAAATCTTCATATATTAACTCAAATGCTCTTGTACATGGGTTCTTCTCTACAGTTCTTTACTACAGCTCTCCAGCTTATGAATTCTGAATGATAATCCCAAAACTTACAATGATACAAGGGTGAGGGTGTATATATTCGTTTTCCCTCCTATGCTCCTAAAACTATCTAATCTATCATTCATATCTATCTACTTTTACATTAACATACTTAAATGCCTTAATATAATTGACAGATGGCATTAATTTCCCCATGTCTGTTCATATCTCCAAGAAATAAATGCAAGTATGCTTCTCCTAACTATTACATTAATGCTTTTTGGTTGCAAAATTCAAAGCGGTCTTCATAAAAACGTGCCCCTTTTCTTCATCCGCTCGTCCAGCTATTTCTTTGGCTAGGTGTGTGCCTTTGCTTTGCATGATGCTCCTGCATCACATTTCACCATTATATCCTTCATAAGGAGAAAGGTTTGTAGAAACCACTTGTTTGGATATAGAAGAAATAAACTAGTTGTACAGAACCACCATGCGAGAAGAGGATTATGTCAACCCAACTGCAGATGGGGTACTCATTTGGAGAAGAATTACATAATTTTCTTTCGACTCATATACGGGTTTGGAGAATTGGCAAGAGAGGTTACATGAAGTTTCCACAAGAAGGTGTTCAAGAATAGACTGTGTAGTAAGATGGGTTGGCACAAAGATAAGAGAACCTCCCAGTTTTCATGGGGTAAATGACTTAGAGGAATTTCTGAAAAAATATGAAGAAGAAGTATTATAAAATCAGAGGCTCTTAGCCCTATATATTTCACTCAAGGCCACACCTTCAATATGGTGGGGTGCACATAAGGAAACAATTCAGGATTGGTATCAATGTAAACGACTACATAGCATTAGATTTGGTGCAGAAAAAGGGAGAAATAAAATGTAGAGGTATGATGGACAGGGAAAACTAGTGGAACACTTGGAAAAGTGAAATTAACAATGGAGGATGACACGACCAGAGGAATGGACTCATCACCTTACCCACACATTGGAAGGAATTCCAAAAAACTGTTATATAGACCAGGAGATGCACAGAGGCACTACAGAATGGACAACATTACAATTGAACTTTGTAGTAACTTTCTTATTTGAACATGAGAACCCCGACATTGATTTAGCATTGAACAAAATACAAGAAATGATATTTATTGATGAACCAAATCTTGAAATCATGAAAGAATATCAACAACAAAATAGACAGATAGTCAAAGAACTAGTTTCATTTTATCATGTTGAAGAGGAAGCACTAGATGAATATGACCCGCACAACATTCAGATTACAGAGATTGAGGGAGAAAGAGAGGTGAAAGGTCCATCTCTGGAGTCAAAATTATTTTTTACACCAATAAAAGTTAAGAAAGTCAACATTGGGATGAATGACAATCCTGAAATGGAAAGTATTTGAGACTATTGGGATGAGTAAATAGTAGAAATAATAAAAGAGTTATTGCGCGAATACAGTGGCATGTTCCCAACGACCTTTACAAAAATTAAAGGCATAGCATGGGAGCTGGGAGAGATGAAGATACCTCTCAAACCTGATGCAAGACCTGTCAAGTAGATACCTTACAGATTGAATCCAATGTATAAGAAGAAAGTAAAAACAGAAATTGACAAAATGTTGGAAGCTGGTATCATATAACCAATAGAGGAATATGAATGGATAAGTCCTATGGTAGTCCAATAAAAGAAACAAGGGGGGATAAGAATTTGTGTGAATCTAAGGAAACTTAATGATGCTTTCTTACATGACCCTTTCCTTACCCCTTTTATAGATGAAGTCTTAGAGAATGTGAGAGGCCAATAAAGCATATTCATTTACAGATGGATTTACATGTTACCATCAGATCAAAATATCTCCAGAGGAAAGGTATAAGACTAATTTTTCTACATAATGGGGATCCTACCAATATACAGTCATACATCAAAATCTAGAAGTATATATGGATGACTGGAATGTATATAGTATTTAAAAAGACCATGTAGAAGTGTTAAGAGTCATGTTGGAAAGTTGCAGGCAATGTCAGATCTCATTGAACATCAAGAAATGCATTTTTGGGACACCCTTTGTAATATTGTTGGGACATATAGTGTGCAAACAAGGCTTACTAGTAGATCCTGATAAGATTGTAGTCATTGTAAATTTACCACCACCAAAATCAGAGCGCCAATTAAGAGCAACATTGGGACGTATAGGCTATTACAGGAAGTTTATAAAGGGGTATGCACATATTACTGCACCTATGGAAAAGTTGTTAAAGAAGGACACCAGATTTCAGTGGAATGAGGACTGTCAACAAGGATTAGACACCTTAAAAGAAAATATGGTCACATCACCTATCCTATTATTCCCATATTGGGAAAGGAAATTTCATGTAAATGTAGATGCATCAGCCATAACACTTGGAGAAATTATGGCGCAACCAGGAGCAGGGGACTTAGACCATCCTATAGTCTTTGCAAGCATGAAATTTTCAAAATTAGAGCAAAACTACAACACCAAAGAAAGA
This sequence comes from Picea mariana, assembly GCA_032191745.1. Lineage (NCBI taxonomy): Eukaryota > Viridiplantae > Streptophyta > Pinopsida > Pinales > Pinaceae > Picea > Picea mariana. The sequence goes on from JASDQU010012793.1 coordinate 185,675, forward strand.
TAATTCCTATCCATGGTATATGCACTTTAGAAATTCAGGCACTATTTATTGGGTAAACACTTTAAAATGTTCACAAACCATTTTTCCCTCAAATATCTAGTCAACAATCCAGTGTTAGGGGGGAGGATCTATAGATGGATATTGTTGTTCCAAGAATTTAACTTCGAAGTGATAGTCAAACCAGGGAATTTGAATGCAGGACTTGATCACCTTTCAAGGGTAACTAATGGAGAGGAAGCTACTAACTTGGAAGACAACTTTCTCAGATGTGCAATTATTTTCAGGACAGGTAGCTGATGAATATTTCGTTGATATTATTAAATATTTAAGTATAGGGGTTGCACCACAATACTTTAGCACTGCACAAAAGAAACATTTGGTAGTCAGAGTTGTATACGATCAACTTATTGCAAGACATTTATACAAGATGGGTGCAGACAACATTTTGAGAAGGTGTGTATTAGAGTATGAAAGGCCCAGAATTTTGGTAGAATCTCATGAAGGTATAGTTGGAGGACACTATGTAAGAAAAGCTACCGAACATAAGGTATTTCACATAGGATTATGGTGGCCAACAGTCCATAAATATGCCAAGGAATATTGTCATAAATGTGATGTCTTTCAGAAGGTTGAAAAACCCAACAGAAGATATGAGATTCCTCTAAGACCACAAGTGACTCTGCAGGTATTTGAAAAATGGGAAATAAACTTTTTTGGACCAATTAATTCACCAGCAAAATGTTCAGGAGCTAGGTATATCATTATTGTGACTGAATACTAAACAACATGGGCAAAAGCAACACCAGTCAAAGATTGTAGCATAGAGATAGAAGAACACTTATTTTTTGGGCAAGTGATCACCAGATTTTTATGTCCCAAGATCCTGATGAGTGACCAGGGTACTCATTTTATCAATAATTCCATTAGGGATATGACTAAGGATTTTGAATTCTATCACCAGAAGAGTACACCATACCACCCTCAGGAAAATGGAACAGTATAATCTTTAAATAAGATCAATGTTTTGACTAAAAATTACAATGTTAACATGGATGATTGGGACTTGAAGATACCAACAGTACTATCAGCATACAGGACCACATGTAACAAGTTGACAGGACAGACACCATTCATATTGGTGTATGGGTAGGAAGCAATAGTTTCATTATAATTTATGGTACTCAGTCTGCGCGTAGCAGCAATTACCAACATGACAGAAAGGGGTGCAGTAAAGGAAAGGTTAAGTCAACTAATGGAAATGGAAGAGAACATGATTCTAGTAGGATTTCACCAGGAAGTACATAAAGAAAGAGTCAAAGCATGGCATGACAGACATATTAAAAAGAATAGTTTTAAGGAGGGAGACCTAGTTTTTCTCTATGACAGTAATTTTTTTGAACATCCTGGTAAGTTTAAGATACATTGGCTAGGGCCATATGAAGTAAGGACTGTCATAGATGGGGGATCTGTGCAGCTAAAAGATTTGGGAGGAACAGAACTGAAAGGAATGATCAACGGTAATCGACCGAAACTGTAAAGGGAAAGTCGACCTACTAATCCTTAAAAGGTACAAAACATTGAGAAAGGAATGTATATAGTGTACTATAGAAGAGATTAGGATAGAAAAATGAGAAAAAAAAAACGAGGAAAAAAGAAATACAAAACTTAAAAAAAGGAAAACACAAAAAGACTGGGAAATATCATGTGCAAATATAGTGGAATCAGCGCGACAAAAATAAAAAGTGACCACGTGTAGCATATGGTTGACGGAAATCAAACACTATGCACTAAGGAAAAGTCACGATGCACTAAGGAAAAGTGCAGCACACCGGAAAGGGGCCAATTGTCAGAAAAGAAAAAAATAGTCGTTAGGGCAAAAGGGTGTGAATTGGGCATTTATGCATTAATAATGACCAAAGAATGTTCTCTAAGAAGATTCAGGCGAATAATGATGCCCTCTATAAAATGGAAACACCGGCCAAACAAGACTTATTATGCATTTGCAAACTCATGAAACTAAAGAATAAAGGAGAATGGGCGAGTATAGAGAATTGAAACAACCGAAGTTCAATCTGGAAAGAAATAATTACCCACAATGGAGCCTCCAAAGGTTGGCACACCAAGCCAAATGGCACAAAAAACATGCAACAATCTCCAGTCACCGCAAGAAACCCTAGAGGTGTAGCAGGAAACTACACAGAGAGAGGGAATTGCCAATGTCGATGCAATTCCCTCGTCGCAGGTTGAACCAGTGAGTGCCACATTGGTAGAGGAAGAAGAACAATCCACGGTGATGGTCGGGATGGAGATTGACTCGTACGATAGTGCGCAGGGCCACGAACTAGTTGCCACAAGAAATCCACAGTAAGCTATGAGGGCCGAAGTAGCCCACAGAACGAATGGTGGCGACAGCGAGTGGGCATAGTCTGTCGGGATGAAACCACAACTTGTGGTGGGGTCTGCACAATGGGAAGAAGTCCATATTGAAGACATCACATGGCATCCAGAGTCGGGAGGGGAAGAGAGAGAAATAGAGGTTGGGACCTCTAGCACACGATAAATAAGAAAGGGAAAACAATCCATCACGCGCTCCCCATGCAAGCATCCCAACACCTCAATTATGTTATTGCGCATTCCATATGGGGTGCAAGCCACACCAACTCTATCAGGTTGTGTGGAAAGGTTGAGATGCGCAGACCATGATGTTCCTGACACCAACAAATTCCTAGAATTTTCACAACATGTGTACATGGAGGGCATAGGCACGGGACCATTTTGAAACCCAATACTACACCCAAAGAAATGGGCAGCAAGCCTAGAAAACACAAGGATTAAATTTTTAGATATTCCCCACTTCGATAGGGGGAAAGAGGTGAATAATTGCGTCAAGTAGTTGATGGAAGTCCTCCATGGAGGATTCTTGTGGTTAGAAGAACCTGTCTCCATTGATGTAGAACTCATTTCCTTCATCACAAGTCTACCATCAATGGGTGAGAGTCTCATGCAGTACCTGGATGACAAAACATAAGAAAAATATCTCGCGAAAGATATGAAGAAGATATACGGGATGGAAAGAGGCCCATGCAAATTCATTATCAATAGAATCGGTGATACAGCTACCAGGATGGCCATGAAACTAATGGAATACTAATTGATAAGGAAATGTCTCAAGGAGGAGGTCCATGTAAGGGTTGTCACAGTAGTAGCACAATGCACAAATGGCACCATGATTAGTTGGGCGCCATATTTACTAAACTTTTTCCTAGACGACTGCAAGGATGCACAGGATTTGGGAACAGAGTTCCACTACTCTTGGCTCATGATCCTGATAGCTTTAATCATATGGAAGGATTCATCCTACTCATACTTATGTGATAGAGTAGGTTGTTGTCACGCAGAGTGGTACACGTCAATGGGAATCACTTTGGACCCCAAGAAAAGAAGTGTCAATGCCGAAAATTTTGCTTGGTATGTCAGTGAAATATAGGACAGCATAGACAACACCTGGAGGATAAATTCATAAGTGGTCACACAATATCAAGGGATATCCAACCTTAGGGATACGCAGCATAACATGTGGATCCAAGTGCGCAGGGATCCAATAAAAATAATGGCTACAACTTTGATTCTACAACAATGCAGAGGAAGTAGAAATGGCAATACGAGACTAGCAAGATGACTGGAAGATCCCAGTCATCACCAAGGAAATTCCAAAAGGAAAGGAAGTGGTAGTAGGGTCATCAAAGAAACTTGCAGGAGATAGTGTTGCATCCAAAAGTCCAACACAGTAGGGGAAGCCTAGTCAAAATCTAGTGCAACAGAAGAAGGGTAATACTCCAAAGAAGTACGTGTAGTCAGGAAAGAAGGACATTGACTCAATGTAGGAAGAACAAGGAAGGGGGGACACAATGACACAGGAAACCCCTTTGAAAAATAATCCATAAGAAGCAAGGCCACCCAAGCGGCAAATTATACATACAAGAAGGTCATGCAAGAAATCCAATGCCCATAATCAAATACCAAAGTATACAATCATCGAGGATGATGTTTATCTTGTCACAAGGAGAGTGCAGTATCACACAATGGAGGAGTTTGAAGAGGCTAAGAACCAAAGAGGGAGGATGCAAAATTATTTGGTTGATATCAGGCAGGTCTTAGAGAAAATACAAGCAACACAAAGGCACAAAAGGGGAACATAACTAATCCCCCTAGCAGCATAAGCATAGGAAAGGACCACATCAAACGCCAAAGACACTATCCAGTCCATAGCAAAATTAATTCCAAGCTTCCAAATAACATAAGAGATGTTGAATATGGATGAGGCCATAGACCAAAAAGCACTCAAATATCTGGCACAGGTACAGTTGGTATTGGCGAAAATACCAACAGAGACATTGTACAAACAACAAGTCAGTGTCATGCGGGAAGTGCAATCGCAAGAAAGGATGGACATGGTGCAATTGAAGGTAACTAGGGATGGCAAGGATTCCCTAGAATTGGTCATCGAGTGGATAAATCTAGAGATGAAAGAAGAGAAATAGTGCATAAATAATTTAGAGTAGAAGCAGAAGGAAGTCTTTACAAGGATTCCAGATAGCACACAGGTAGCCATGAGCAATGCAGAAAAATAGATCCAAATCATTGCGCAGACACTTGAGGACTACAAGAAGGAGATCGAGGAGCTTAAATAAAAATTAACCCCGACTACTCCTCTTGAATTTTTGGTTGAAAGGGAACAACAGCCAGCCCTACAAGTTGAGATGATGGAGAAAGAAGTTGAAAAGGCCACACAACTATTTGACAGAATCGTGCAATTATGGGTGATGTTGGAAGAAGATAATAGGGTCCAACAGCTAGACCAGCAAGATGAGGTGATCAACACTGCAATCTAGGAGCTGAAGCAGAAGAAAATTTTCATGAGCATCATAGAGAGAGTGAAGGGCGTGCAGGAGATGAAGACCCTATAGGAAGAACTGAAGACTGTGCAGAATAACAAGCATTCAAGGCTAGCCCATTTAGAACCTCTCCAAGAGAAAACAAACACAAATAATCATGAAACTAGAGAAGGAAAAGACACGAATGGCTTGAGATCATGCTGAGAGCACAGAATATCTCAAGGAGCATATCACAGCGCAAAGGGTAGAAGAGCTCATAGAGAAAGTTGCACAAGGCAGAGAAAAAGGGGAAGAGTTATAAGAAAAATTCCACAACTTGGCAGAGATTTTTCATGGAGCACGCACTACCTGAGTGGATCAGGATGAGCCACATGTTAGTTTTGGGGGCTTGTTGGGTGCATGCCTATTTTGAGGAAAGACCTATTTTTGGAAGGAAAGACCTAATTTTGGAGCACGCGCAACAACTGTCAAGAAAGCAGCATGCAGAAAAAGAAGGAAAAGTTGCATGCAAGAGGAAAAGCCACTTGCAAGGAGGCAAACAAGCCTAACCATGTTAGGGTTAGGATTTTTGGATAAGGATTGTAACAGCTATGAGCATGTAAAATATTATAAATAAGAACCTAGGATTTCTATGTTAGGGGTTCAGATGAGTTTAGTTATTACTGATGAGTTGATGATGATTATTATGATTGTAATAAGGTTGTAGAAGAGTCAAGTAAGCAATATTTTGAGGGTTAGATAACAGGATGAGGAGCCTGGTGTGATCTAGTCTACCTCACAAAGGTTCCTGAACCTCTTCATGATTGTAGGATTGAAGATGTATTGCACGCAATGCTAGATTTTGTAACAGACTTAATAAAATATTAGAGAAGACAAATCTTTGTGGACGTAGCCCAAGAGGTGGTGAAGCACGGTGAAACTTGTGCTCTGTGTGATGTTTTTTGAATGAATTTCCTTTTGTTATTGTTTATTTTATGAGTGAATGAACCATATGTATGATCATGCATGCACGAGGTTAAATATGAATGAATAAGAAGATTAATGCATGAAGAAGATACAATACATCCCCAGATCCCCCCTCATTCCTAGACTGCAAGAAATTGAGCATTAAATTCACCCATAAAGTTATCTTAGGTGATACTTCATTGTGTTCACTGCACACAATGTTTCCTTCTAGTTTACCAAAAGGGCCGATAGTTTTAGAGGGTTTTGTTGGAAACATGTACAAATCTGAACTTGGGTCAAACCAAGAAGTAGAAGGGAGATTCAATCCAACAAAATGCTTATTGTAATTATTTACTAGATATAGCTAACATGTCCTATAGGATAAACTTCTTGTTTTGTTTCCAGGTTACCATGGAGGAATGATTGATCACAACACTAGAAGATTGTTTTTCACATTTCTTATTATTGTATTTCTTATTTTTTTGGCTCTTATTCAAGGCGGGTTACAAGTGATAGCTCTGAAGGAGATACTATGACGATTGTTCTCACTATCATTTTTATTAATATTATAAAGAGTATTATTCTTGTCTATTGTTTCTCCCTTGTTGTTCTTATTCTGGGCATGTCACAGGTGATAACCCTGAAGGGACCTATAGTGATTGTTGCAGGAGGAAACATATTAGATGGTCTCTAGTTTGAGACATGGAGTAGACTATCCAGATAATAATTTGTATACACGAACGTATACATCCATGTACTAAAGAAGAAGAAGAGTCGGTAGAGCCAGAAGGGCCTACCCAGAATCATTGCAGTAACCAAGAAGAAACTAGTGTCGTCTCATGTCACTTTGCAGGATCAAAAGATATATGGCATTGAGGAGCCATATCATGAGGAGAAGATGGCTATGAAGATTATATAGAATCGGAGGGAGTCAAGCTTGAGAGGGAGCATGGAGACTTGGAGTTAGCCTGATATCAGAGAGAATCAAATGGGAGAAAGAGGCGTCCTCTAGGACTAACAAACATATTCCATGGGTTGAGGAGGATATATCATAACGTCATAGACTTATAGGGCATGTGATATCTCCTGGGAGGATTCCCTTGCTTCAGTAGACCTTGTTTCAGTGACAGAGGAGGAAGATAGTCAAAAGGACTAGGATATGGATTTTTCCTTGAGACCAGAAGGGAAGTTAGTGGTTACTTACAAGATTGATCTACCAAATTGTAGATAAAAATATAAATATGTACAAATCTTGACTTGTGGCTAGAAGATTCTCCTAGTAAGAAGGAAAATATTATGACAAGATACTTGCTCCAGTAGTTAGAATAAGATACTCAGAGCAGCCATAAGATACATAAGAAGGAGTCTCATGTATGTAGATTGAAGAAGGATTTGTATGGACCTAATAAAGAACCCGGAGCATGGTATGGTAGAATAAATAGCTTCCTGATGAGCTTGGGATTTACCAAGAGGAAAGAAAATTCCAATCTATACCTCAAGGTTGTGGATGGTAGACTAGTGATATTATTGTCATATGTGAATGACCTGCTTCTAACAAGAGATGAGAATATCATCATTGATAGTAAGAGGAATCTTTTTGTAGAGTTCGATATGAAGGACCTAGGCATGATGCATTACTTCTTAGGTATGGAGGTATGTCAAAGACTGAATGTGACTTTCCTTAACCAAGGAAAATATGCAGTGGAGATCCTGAAGAGGTTTGGGATGTTGGATTGTAAGGCCATATCTACACAGATGATAGCTAACTTGAATTTTTTGTGTGTTACAACTTTGGAGATAGAGGATGACACCATATACAATAAGATGATCGGTTCGTTGATGTACTTGAAGAACATGAGACAAGATATATGTTTTGCAATGAACACATTAAGTCAGTACATGGTTAATCCTAGACATGTTCACATGATTGCGAAAAAACATGTGATGAGGTAATTGAAGGGTACAATTGATTATGGACTAAGATATATCTTGGATCACGAGATAAGACTACAAGGCTACACAGATTCAGATTGGGCAGGTAGTGTCACAGACCAGAAAAGTACATTTGGATGTTGCTTCAATTTGAGATCAGATGTGATCTCATGGCTCAGTGGGTAGCATAATTGTATGGCACTTAGTTCCACAGAGGAAGAGTATGTGGAAGCATGGTCATCTTGTGGCGAAGCAGTGTGGATTTGGAAGTTGATTGTACAATTGTTTGATCTCGAGTTGGAGGAGACATGTATCTTTTGTGACAACTAGAGTTGCATAAAGTTGTCAGAGAACCTAGTGTATCATGACAGGTCTAAGAATATCGATATCAAGTACCACTATGTTTGGGACATGGTACATGAGGGAGTAGTAAATCTCCAATATATTTCCATCTACGAACAAGTAGTAGATGTATTGACCAAGCCCATGTCTAGAGTTAAGTTTGAGTATTTCTGAGAAAAGATTGGAGTGGTCCAGAAAGACTTCCCCAGTAGTGAGAAGTGATTATTTTCTTCAGTAGTGAGATGTGTTCCCTAGTAGTGGGAAGTGATCCCCAGTGGAGGGAAGTGATGATATCCCCAATAGTGGGAGCTACTCCAGTGTAAGTTGGTACTCCAACGCAAGTTGATATGCTACCTCAGTGAAGGTTGGTACTCCAACGTAGGATGGTATGCTACCCAAGCGTAGGTTGGTACTCCAACCCAGGCTGGCATGCTACCCCACATAGGTTTTCACTCCAACACAAGCTCGTATGCTATCCCAGTGCAGGTTGGTACTCCAATGCAGATTGGTATGATACCCCATTGTAGCTTGGTACTCCAACGTAGGTTGGCATGCTACCCCAACACAGGTTTGTACTCTAATGCAGGCTAGTATGCTACCCCATCGTAGTTTGGTACTCCAATGCGGGCTGGTATGCTAACCCAGCACAGGTTAATACTCCAACGTAGGTTGGTATGCTACCCCGGCGTAAGTTGGTACTCCAACACAGACTGGTATGTTACCCCAATGTAGGTTGGTATGATAATCCAACGCAAGTTGGTACGCTACGCCAGTGCAGGTTGGTATGCTACTCCAACATAGGCTAGTATGTTAACCCCAACATAGGTTGGCATGATACTCCAACGTTGAATGGTACGCTACTCCAGTAAAAGTGCATAACTTCCTATGATATATAGATCTATGATTGACAACACGACAATTACCAGGTGTACAGAAGTGTAGAATCAGTGATGATGATCATGACAAGAAGAATACCTTACTTTCTAAGAGGTAGTGTTGAATTTTGAGTAGCTTTGGAAGATATTCTTATTATATTTGACCAAGACAAAACCCTAAAGAATATTATTA
>JASDQU010012793.1:195874-209581 GCA_032191745.1 Picea mariana
TGAATCCAATGGTATGTATTTCCTTCCCTATTCCTCGCAACTCGAAACTTCGCAAAAATATCAAGAGTTTGATCTGCCTCCAAACTCACAAACCCTGAATTCACGATATGATCCAATGACATCGGTTGAGATGAGATCAACAACTCATATTGGCCCTCATATCCTGGTTGATGGGTTTCATCGGCCTCTAACCACCTTGCAAATCTATCAAATCCAATGACTCTCGTAACTTCACACTTCCTTCACAAAGACTTCTCACCATCCATACGGCTCCACTGAATCCTATGGTCCTCGTGACTTCACGAGCTCTCCATGGAGAATTTTGACCACTTGATTCACGCTTCAATGGCTTCTACCCAAACGACTGAATGTTATGCTTCTAAACTTAAATTTTATACGACGACTTCAATCCCCATCTCCCTTTGAACTCTTCAGAGGTACTAACCCTCCTGAATTTTCACTTCCAAAATCAAGACTTCCAAAAGGAATTTTGCTCGCACTCCTTGCAGCAATCTTTCAAATAACCTCTGGTTATTTGAGTCCTTGACTCTGTGCACTCTTTGCAACAATAGTCCTTCCACCTTCACCTTAGTTAATAACTTCTAAGGCTTCAACTAGCCTGCGCACACCTTGCACAACTATGTGCTTCGCTTGCACTTCAACTGATATGAGAACAATGGTATCTCTCCTGAGCTTTCTGAGATAAAATTCAGACTTTTGTCAATGCACACCTTGCGGACGTCCACTACACTCTTTGCAGGATATCTCAGGAAGAGAAACAATTGAACCTCATTCTACCCCTCTTGCAGACTTCATACATTCAACATGAAATCATACATCCAACACATCATTGAAACAAATGCATAACAGAGAAATAAAACAATTGTAAACATACCATTTAACAAAGGTAAACAATAAACACCATAACACCATGAAAGTTGAGTCAAAGCTTCATATATTAACTCAAATGCTCCTGTACATGGGTTCTTCTCTACAGTTCTTTACAACAGCTCTCTAGCTTATGAATTCTGAATGATAATCCCAAAACTTACAATGATACAAGGGTGAGGGTGTATATATTCGTTTTCCCTCCTATGCTTCTAAAACTATCTAATCTATCATTCATATCTACCTACTTTTACATTAACATACTTAAATGCCTTAATATAATTGACAGATGGGAGTAATTTCCCCAGGTCTGTTCATATCTCCAAGAAATAAATGCAAGTACGCTTCTCCTAACTATTACATTAATGATTTTTGGTTTCAAAATTCAAAACGGTCTTCATAAAAACGTTCCCCTTTTCTTCATCCGCTTGTCCAACTGTTTCTTTGGCTAGGCATGTGCCTTTGCTTTGCACGATGCTCCTGCATCACATTTCACCATTAGATCCTTCATAAGGAGAAAGGTTTGTAGAAACCACTTGTTTGGATATGGAAGAAATAAACTAGTTGTACAGAACCACCATGCGAGAAGAGGATTATGTCAACCCAACTGTAGATGGGGTACTCATTTGGAGAAGAATTACATAATGTGCTTTCGACTCATATACAGGTTTGGAGAATTGGCAAGAGAGGTTACATGAAGTTTCCACAAGAAGGTGTGCAAGAATAGACTGCGTAGTAAGATGGGTTGGCACAAAGATAAGAGAACCTCCCAGTTTTCATGGGGTAAATGATTTAGAGGAATTTCTGAATAAATATGAAGAGGAAGTATTATAAAATCAGAGGCTCTTAGCCCTATATATTTCACTCAAGGCCACACCTTCAATATGGTGGGGTGCACATAAGGAAACAATTCAGGACTGGTATCAATGTAAACAACTACTTAGCATTAGATTTGGTGCAGAAAAAGGGAGAAATAAAATGTAGAGGTATGATGGATAGGGAAAACTAGTGGAACACTTGGAAAAGTGAAATTAACAATGGAGGATGACACGACCAGAGGAATGGACTCATCACCTTACCCACACATTGGAAGGAATTCCAAAAAACTGTTATATAGACCAGGAGATGCACAGAGGCACTACAGAATGGACAACATTACAACAGAACTTTGTAGTAACTTTCTTATTTGAACATGAGAACCCCGACATTGATTTAACATTGAATAAAATACAAGAAATTATATTTATTGATGAACCAAATCTTGAAATCATGAAAGAATATCAACAACAGAATAGACAGATAGTCAAAGAACTAGTTTCATTTTATCATGTTGAAGAGGAAGCACTAGATGAAGATGACCCGCACAACATTCAGATTACAGAGATTGAGGGAGAAAGAGAGGTGGAAGGTCCATCTCTGGAGTCAAAATTATTTGTTGCACCAATAAAAGTTAAGAAAGTCAACATTGGGATGAATGACAATCCTAAAATGGAAAGTATTTGAGACTATTGGGATGAGTAAACAGTAGAAATAATAACAGAGTTATTGCGCGAATACAGTGGCATGTTCCCAACGACCTTTACAAAGATGAAAGGCATAGCATGGGAGCTAGGAGAGATGAAGATACCTCTCAAACCTGATGCAAGGCCTGTCAGGTAGATACCTTACAGATTGAATCCAATGTATAAGAAGAAAGTGAAAACAGAAATTGACAAAATGTTGGAAGCTGGTATCATATAACCAATAGAGGAATATGAATGGATAAGTCCTATGGTAGTCCAAGAAAAGAAACAAGGGGGGATAAGAATTTGTGTGGATCTAAGGAAACTTAATGATGCTTGCTTACATGACCCTTTCCTTACCCCTTTTATAGATGAATTCTTAGAGAATGTGAGAGGCTAAGAAGCATATTCATTTACAGATGAATTTACATGTTACCATCAGATCAAAATATCTCCAGAGGAAAGGTATAAGACCAATTTTTCTACATAATGGGGATCCTACCAATATACAGTCATACATCAAAATCTAGAAGTATATATGGATGACTGGAATGTATATAGTATTTAAAAATACCATGTAGAAGTGTTAAGACTCATGTTGGAAAGTTGCAGGCAATGTCAGATCTCATTGAACATCAAGAAATGCATTTTTGGGACACCCTTTGTAATATTGTTGGGACATATAGTGTGCAAACAAGGCTTACTAGTAGATCCTGATAAGATTGCAGTCATTGTAAATTTACCACCACCAAAATCAGAGCGCCAATTAAGAGCAACATTAGGACGTATAGGCTATTACAGGAAGTTTATAAAGGGGTATGCACATATTACTGCACCTATGGAAATTTTTTTAAAGAAGGACACCAGATTTCAATGGAATGAGGACTGCAACAAGGATTAGACACCTTAAAAGAAAATATGGTCACATCACCTATCCTATTATTCCTAGATTGGGAAAGGAAATTTCATGTAAATGTAGATGCATCAGCCATAACACTTGGAGAAATTATGGCGCAACCAGGAGCAAGGGACTTAGACCATCCTATAGTCTTTGCAAGCATAAAATTTTCAAAATTAGAGAAAAACTACAACACCAAAGAAAGATAATTCCTATCCATGGTATATGCACTTCAGAAATTCAGGCACTATTTATTGGGTAAACACTTTAAAATGTTCACAAACCATTTTTCCCTCAAATATCTAGTCAACAATCCAGTGTCAGGGGGGAGGATCTATAGATGGATATTTGTTTTCCAAGAATTTAACTTCGAAGTGATAGTCAAACCAGGGAAGTTGAATGCAGGACTTGATCACCTGTCAAGGGTAACTAATGGAGAGGAACCTACTAACTTGGAAGACAACTTTCTCGGATGCGCAATTATTTTCAATACAGGTAGTTGATGAATATTTCGTTGATATTATTAAATATTTAAGTATAGGGGTTGCAACACAATACTTTAGCACTGCACAAAAGAAACATTTGGTAGTCAGAGTTGTATACTATCAACTTATTGCAAGACATTTATACAATATGGGTGCAGACAACATTTTGAGAAGGTGTGTATTAGAGCATGAAAGGCCCAGAATTTTGGTAGAATCTCATGAAGGTATAGTTGGAGGACACTATGTAAGAAAAGATACCGAACATAAGGTATTTCACATAGGATTATGGTGGCCAACAATCCATAAATATGCCAATGAATATTGTCATAAATGTGATGTCTTTCAGAAGGTTGGAAAACCCAACAGAAGATATGAGATTCCTCTAAGACCACAAGTGACTCTGCAGGTATTTGAAAAATGGGAAATAAACTTTTTTGGACCAATTAATTCACCAGCAAAATGTTCAGGAGCTAGGTATATCATTATTGTGACTGAATACTTAACAACACGGGCAAAAGCAACACCAGTCAAAGACTGTAGCATAGAGATAGAAGAACACTTATTTTTTGGGCAAGTGATCACCAGATTTTTATGTCCCAAGATTCTGATGAGTGACCAAGGTACTCATTTTATCAATAATTGCATTAGGGATATGACTAAGGATTTTGAATTCTATCACCAGAAGAGTACACCATACCACCCTCAGGAAAATGGAACAGTAGAATCTTTAAATAAGATCAATATTTTGACTAAAAATTGCAATGTTAACAGGGATGATTGGGACTTGAAGATACCAACAGTACTATCGGCATACAGGACCACATGTAATAAGTTGACAGGACAGACACCATTCATATTGGTGTATGGGTAGGAAGCAGTAGTGTCATTATAATTTATGGTACCCAGTCTGCGCGTAGCAGCAATTACCAACATGACAGAAAGAGGTGCAATAAAGGAAAGGTTAAGTCAACTAATGGAAATGGAAGAGAACATGATTCTAGTAGGATTTCACCAGGAAGTACATAAAGAAAGAGTCAAAGCATGGCATGACAGACGTATTAAAAAGAATAGTTTTAAGGAGGGAGACCTAGCTTTTCTCTATGACAGTAATTTTTTTGAACATCCTGGTAAGTTTAAGATACATTGGCTAGGGCCATATGAAGTAAGGAATGTCATAGATGGGGGATCTGTGCAGCTAAAAGATTTGGGAAGAACAAAACTGAAAGGAATGATCAACGGTAATCGACTGAAAATGTAAAGGGAAAGTCGACCTACTAATCCTTAAAAGGTACAACACATTGAGAAAGGAATGTATATAGTGTACTATAGAAGAGATTAGGATAGAAAAATGAGAAAACAAAAACGAGGAAAAAAGAAATACAAAACTTAAAAAAAGGAAAACACAAAAAGACTGGGAAATATCATGTGCAAATATAGTGGAATCAGCACGACAAAAAGAAAAAGTGACCACGTGTAGCATATGGTTGACGGAAATCAAACACTCTGCACTAAGGAAAAGTCACGACACACTAAGGAAAAGTGCAGCACACCGGAAAAAGGGCCAATTGTCAGAAAAGAAAAAAATAGTCGTTAGGGCAAAAGGGTGTGAATTGGGCATTTATGAAACTAAATGAAGCGTACACAACAAGCTTCAATGCATTAATAATGACCAAAGAATATTCTCTAAGAAGATTCAGGCGAATAATGATGCCCTCTATAAATTGGAAACACAGGCCAAACAAGACTTATTATGCATTTGTAAACTCATGAAACTAAAGAATAAAGGAGAACGGGCGAGTATAGAGAATTGAAACAACCGAAGTTCAATATGGAAAGAAATAATTACCCACAATGGAACCTCCAAAGGTTGGCACACCAATCCAAATGGCACAAAAAACATGCAACAATCTCCGGTCACCGCAAGAAACCCTAGAGGTGCAGCAGGAAACTACACAGAGAGAGGGAATTGCCAATGTCGATGCAATTCCCTCATCGCAGGTTGAACCAGTGAGTGCCACATTGGTAGAGGAAGAAGAACAAGCCATAGTGACGGTCGGGATGGAGATTGACTCGTACGATAGTGCGCAGGGCCACAAACTAGTTGCCACAAGAAACCCACAGTAAGCTATGAGGGCCGAAGTAGCCCACAGAACGAATGGTGGCGACAGCGAGTGGGCACAGTCTGTCGAGATGACACCACAACTTGTGGTGGGGTCTGCACAACGGGAAGAAGTCCATATTGAAGACATCACATGGAATCTAGAGTCGGGAGGGGAAGAGAGAGAGATAGAGGTTAGGACCTCTAGCACATGAGAAATAAGAAAGGGAAAACAATCCCTCACGCGGTCCCCACGCAAGCATCCCAACACCTCAATTATGTTATTGCACATTCCATATGGGGTGCAAGCCACACCAACTCTATCAGGTTGTGTGGAAAGGTTGAGATGCGCAGACCATGATGTGTCTGACACCAACAAATTCCTAGAATTTTCACAACATTTGTACATGGAGGGCATAGGCACGGGACCATTTTGAGACCCAATACTACACCCAAAGAAATGGGCGGCAAGCCTAGAAAACATAGGGATTAAATTTTTAGATATTCCCCACTTCGACAAGGGGAAAGAGGTGAATAATTGCGTCAAGTAGTTGATGGAAGTCCTCCATGGAGGATTCTTGTGGTTAGAAGAACCTGTCTCCATTGATGTAGAACTCATTGCCTTCATCACAGGTCTACCATCAATGGGTGAGAGTCTCATGCAGTACCTGGATGACAAAACATAAGAAAAATATCTCGTGAAAGATATGAAGAAGATATACGGGATGGAAAGAGGCCCATGTAGATTCATTATCAGGAGAATCGGTGATACAGCTACCAGGATGGCCATGAAACTAATGGAATACTAATTGATAAGGAAATTTCTCAAGGAGGAGGTCCATGTAATGGTTGTCGCAGTAGTAGCACAATGCACAAATGGCACCATGATTAGTTGGGCGCCATATTTACTAAACTTTTTCCTAGATGACTACAAGGATGCACAGGATTTGGGAACAGAGTTCCACTACTCTTGGCTCATGATCCTGATAGCTTTAATCATATGGAAGAATTCATCCTACTCATACTTATGTGATAGAGTAGGTTGTTGTCACGCAGAGTGGTACACGTCAATGGGAATCACTTTGGACCCCAAGAAAAGAAGTGTCGATGCCGAAAATTTTGCTTGGTATGTCAGTGAAATATAGGATAGCATAGACAACACCTGGAGGATAAATTCATAAGTGGTTGCACAATATCAAGGGATAGCCAACCTTAGGGATACGCAGCATAACATGTGGATCCAAGTGCACAGGGATCCAATAAAAAGAATGGCTACAAATTTGATTCTAAAACAATGCAGAGGAAGTAGAAATGGCAATACGAAACTGGCAAGATGACTGGAAGATCCCAGTCATCACCAAGGAAATTCCAAAAGGAAAGGAAGTGGTAGTAGGGTCTTCAAAGAAACTTCCAGGAGATAGTGTTGCGTCCAAAAGTCCAACACAGTAGGGGAAGCCCAGTCAAAATCTAGTGCAACAGAAGAAGGGTAATACTCCAAAGAAGGACGTGTAGTCAGGAAATAAGGACATTGCCTCGATGTAGGAAGAACAAGGAAGGGGGGACACAATGACAAAGGAAACCCCTTTGAAAAATAATCCATAAGAAACAGGGCCACCCAAGCGGCCAATTATACATACAGGAAGGTCGTGCAAGAAATCCAATGCCCATAATCAAATACCAAAGTATACAATCATCAAGGATGATGTTTATCTTGTCACAAGGAGAGTACAGGATCACACAATGGAGGAGTTTGAAGAGGCTAAGAAACAAAGAGGGAGGATGCAAAATTATTTGGTCAATATCAGGCAAGTCTTAGAGAAAATACAAGCAATGCAAAGGCACAAAAGGGGAACATAACTAATCCCCCTAGCAGCATAAGCATAGGAAAGGACCACATCGAACGACAAAGACACTATCCAGTCCATAGTGCAAGTAATTCCAAGCTTCCAAATAACATAAGAGATGTTGAATATGGATGAGGCTATAGACCAGAAACCACTCAAATATATGGCACAGGTACAGTTGGTATTGGCGAAAATACCAACAGAGGCATTGTACAAACAACAAGTCAGTGTCACGCGGGAAGTGCAATCGTGAGAAAGGATGGACGCGGTGCAATTGAAGGTAACTAGGGATGGCAAGGATTCCCTAGAATTGATCATCGAGTGGATAAATCTAGAGATGAAAGAAGAGAAATAGTGCATAAATAATTTAGAGTAGAAGCAGAAGGAAGTCTTTACAAGGATTCCAGATAGCACACAGGTAGCCATGAGCAATGCCGAAGAATAGATCCAAATCATCGCGCAGACGCTTGAGAACTACAAGAAGGAGATCGAGGAGCTTAAATAAAAATTAACCCCGACTACTCCTCTTGAATTTTTGGTTGAAAGGGAACAACAGGCAGCCCTACAAGTTGAGATGATGGAGAAAGAAGTTGAAAAGGCCACACAACTATTTGACAGAATCGTGCAATTATGGGTGATGTTGGAAGAAGATAATAGGGCCCAACAGCTAGACCAGCAAGATGAGGTGATCAACACTGCAATCTAGGAGCTGAAGCAGAGGAAAATTTTCATGAGAATCATAGAGAGAGTGAAGGGTGTGTAGGATATGAAGACCCTATAGGAAGAACTGAAGACTATGCAGAATAACAAGCATTCAAGGCTAGCCCATTTAGAACCTCTCCAAGAGAAAACAAACACAAATAATCATGAAACTAGAGAAGGAAAAGACACGAATGGCTCGAGATCATGCTGAGAGCACAGAAAATCTCAAGGAGCATATCACAGTGCAAAGGGTAGAAGAGCTCACAGAGAAAGTTGCGCAAGGCAGAGAAAAAGGGGAAGAGTTATAAGGAAAATTCCACAACTTGGCAGAGATTTTTCATGGAGCACGCACTACATGAGTGGATTAGGATGAGCCACATGTCAGTGTTGGGGGCTTGTTGGGTGCATGCCTATTTTGAGGAAAGACCTATTTTTGGAAGGAAAGACCTAATTTTGGAGCACGCGCAACAACTGTCAAGAAAGCAGCATGCAGAAAAAGAAGGAAAAGTTGCATGCAAGAGGAAAAGCCACTTGCAAGGAGGCAAACAAGCCTAACCATGTTAGGGTTAGGATTTTTGGATAAGGATTGTAACGGCTATAAGCATGTAAAATATTATAAATAAGAACCTAGTATTTCTAGGTTAGGGGTTCAGATGAGTTCAATTATTACTGATGAGTTGATGATGATTATTATGATTGTAATAAGGTTGTAGAAGAGTCAAGTAAGCAATATTTTGAGGGTTAGATAACAGGATTAGGATCCTGGTGTGATCTAGTCTACCTCACAAAGGTTCCTGAACCTCTTCATGATTGTAGGATTGAAGATGTATTGCACGCAGTGCTAGATTTTGTAACAGACTTAATAAAATATTAGAGAAGACAAATATTTGTGGATGTAGCCCAAGAGGTGGTGAAGCACGGTGAAACTTGTTCTCTGTGTGATGTTTTTTGAATGAATTTCCTTTTGTTATTGTTTATTTTATGAGTGAATGAACCATATGTATGATCATGCATGCACGAGGTTAAAGATGAATGAATAAGAAGATTAATGCATGAAGAAGATATAATACATCCCCAGATCCCCCCTCATTCCTAGACTGCAAGAAATTGAGCATTAAATTCACCCATAAATTTATCTTAGGTGATACTTCATTGTGTTCACTGCACACAACGTTTCCTTCTAGTTTACCAAAAGGGCCGATAGTTTTAGAGGGTTTTGTTGGAAACATGTACAAATCTGAACTTGGGTCAGACCAAGAAGTAGAAGGGAGATTCAATCCAACAAAATGCTTATTGTAATTATTTACTAGATATAGCTAACATCTCCTATAGGATAAACTTCTTGTTTTGTTTCCAGGTTACCATGGAGGAATGATTGATCACAACACTAGAAGATTGTTTTTCACATTTCTTATTATTGTATTTCTTATTTTTTTGGCTCTTATTCAAGGCGGGTCACAAGTGATAGCTCTGAAGGAGATACTATGATGATTGTTCTCACTATCATTTTTATTAATATTATAAAGAGTATTATTCTTGTCTATTGTTTCTCCCTTGTTGTTCTTATTCTGGGCATGTCACAGGTGATAACCCTGAAGGGAGCTATAGTGATTGTTGCAGGAGGAAACATATTAGATGGTCTCTAGTTTGAGACATGGAGTAGACTATCCAGATAAGAATTTGTATACATGAACGTATACATCCATGTACTAAAGATGAAGAAGAGTCGGTAGAGCCAGAAGGGCCTACCCAGAATCATTGCAGTAACCAAGAAGAAACTAGTGTCGTCTCATGTCACTTTGAAAGATCAAAAGATATATGGCATTGAGGAGCCATATCATGAGGAGAAGATGGCTATGAAGATTATATAGACTCGGAGGGAGTCAAGCTTGAGAGGGAGCATGGAGACTCGGAGTTAGCCTGATATCAGAGAGAATCAAATGGGAGAAAGAGGCATCCTCTAGGACTAACAAACATATTCCATGGGTTGAGGAGGATATATCATAATGTCATAGACTTATAGGGCATGTGATATCTCTTGGGAGGATTCCCTTGCTTCAGTAGACCTTGTTTCAGTGATAGAGGAGGAAGACAGTCAAAAGGACGAGGATATGGATTTTTCCTTGAGACCAGAAGGGAAGTTAGTGGTTACTTACAAGATTGATCTACAAAATTGTAGATAACAATATAAATATGTACAAATCTTGACTTGTGGCTAGAAGATTCTCCCAGTAAGAAGGAAAATATTATGACAAGATACTTGGTCCAGCAGTTAGAATAAGATACTCAGAGCAGCCATAAGATACATAAGAAGGAGTCTCATGTATGTAGATTGAAGAAGGATTTGTATGGACCTAATAAAGAACCTGGAGCATGGTATGGTAGAATAAGTAGCTTCCTGATGAGCTTGGGATTTACCAAGAGGAAAGAAAATTCCAATCTATACCTCAGTGTTGTGGATGGTAGACTAGTGATATTATTGTCATATGTGGATGACCTGCTTCTAACAAGAGATGAGAATATCATCATTGATAGTAAGAAGAATCTTTTTGTAGAGTTCGATATGAAGGACCTAGGCATGATGCATTACTTCTTAGGTATGGAGGTATGGAAAAGACTGAATGTGACTTTCCTTAACCAAGGAAAATATGCAGTGGAGATCCTGAAGAGGTTTGGGATGTTGGATTGTAAGGCCATATCTACACAGATGATAGCTAAATTGAATTTTTTGTGTGTTACAACTTTAGAGATAGAGGATGACACCATATACAATAAGATGATTGGTTCGTTGATGTACTTGATGAACATGAGACAAGATATATGTTTTGCGATGAACACATTGAGTCAGTACATGGTTAATCCTAGACATGTTCACATGATTGCGAAAAAACATGTGATGAGGTAATTGAAGGGTATGATTGATTATGGACTAAGATATATCTTGGATCACGAGATAAGACTACAAGGCTACACAGATTCAGATTGGGCAGGTAGTGTCACAGACCAGAAAAGTACATTTGGATGTTGCTTCAATTTGAGATCAGATGTGATCTCATGGCTCAGTGGATAGCATAATTGTATGGCACTTAGTTCCACAGAGGAAGAGTATGTGGAAGCATGGTCATCTTGTGGTGAAGCAGTGTGGATTTGGAAGTTGATTGTACAATTGTTTGATCTCGAGTTGGAGGAGACATGTATCTTTTGTGACAACTAGAGTTGCATAAAGTTGTCAGAGAACCTAGTGTATCATGATAGGCCTAAGAATATCAATATCAAGTACCACTATGTTTGGGACATGGTACATGAGGGAGTAGTAAATCTCCAATATATTTCCATCTACGAACAAGTAGCAGGTGTATTGACCAAGCCCATGTCTAGAGTTAAGTTTGAGTATTTCTGAGAAAAGATTGGAGTGGTCCAAAAAGACTTCCCCAATAGTGAGAAGTGATTATTTTCTTCAGTAGTGAGATGTGTTCCCTAGTAGTGGGAAGTGATCCCCAGTGGAGGGAAGTGATGATATCCCCAATAGTGGGAGCTACTCCAGTGTAAGTTGGTACTCCAACGCAAGTTGATATGCTACCTCAGTGAAGGTTGGTACTCCAACGTAGTATGGTATGCTACCCAAGCGTAGGTTGGTACTCCAACCTAGGCTGGCATGCTACCCCAACATAGGTTTACACTCCAACGCAAGCTCTTATGCTATCCCAGTGCAGGTTGGTACTCCAATGCAGATTGGTATGATACCCCATTGTAGTTTGGTACTCCAACGCAGGTTGGCATGCTACCCCAACACAGGTTTGTACTCCAATGCAGGCTAGTATGCTACCCCATCGTAGTTTGGTACTCCAATGCAGGCTGGTATGCTAACCCAGCGCAGGTTAATACTCCAACGTAGGTTGGTATGCTACCCCGGCGTAAGTTGGTACTCCAACACAGACTAGTATGTTACCCCAATGTAGGTTGGTATGATAATCCAACGCAAGTTGGTACGCTACGCCAACGCAGGTTGGTATGCTACTCCAACATAGGCTAGTATGTTAACCCCAGCATAGGTTGGCATGATACTCCAATGTTGGATGGTACGCTACTCCAGTAAAAGTGCATAACTTCCTATGATATATAGATCTGTGATTGACAACACGACAATGACTAGGTGTACAGAAGTGTAGAATCAGTGATGATGATCATGAAAAGAAGAATACCTTACTTTCTAAGAGGTAGTGTTGAATTTTGAGTAGCTTTGGAAGATATTCTTATTATATTTGACCAAGACAAAACCCTAAAGAATATTATTATATTGTATTTGTTAATACGGCCCTATTTTGTCTTGACAAGTAAAATGTAAAATAAAAGGATAAAATGATAGGCCGGCCTAGACCTAATTTTAGGCTGGCCAAAATACTATTTATAAGGGAGGCTAGCACCTCATTTGAAAACACACACAATACAAGCTCTGTAGCCAAGAAGAAAAGTGTACAAATCTTAGAGGGAGATGCTACTGCAGCTAGGAGGTGACATTGTGGAGGATCTTGGTCTATTTCTCGGGTATATCTTGGTTATGTGGTGTGCTACTCTTCCCTAATAAAGAGTTTGAGAGGGATATTCTTCTTTATTATTTCTCTCTTGGAGAGAGGCATTGTTCTTGGTTGTTGAATCTATATTCARGAAGTATGCTAGGTTTTTCCCCTAAAGGGTTTTCTTAGGGTAAATMTTATGTATGTTGTAGATGTTATTCTTTTAGTGATCAATTATTTTTAGTTGTTGTGTTAATCGTTTAAAATTAAAAAACATTAATCTAGTTAACTGTTTGAGACAAAAATTCAACACTTTTCACCTCTAGTTGATCTTTGCCTCTTAGACCTACTAGATGTCTCACTTTCCTATATTCTACCTAAACTTCCCTCACTCGAGGAAGATATATCTAAAAAATACCTATTAGGGTTGTGATGAAACATCTTGAGGAAACCAAAAGAACATAATATTACAAGTGATTTTTGTTGTTACAATAAAACTCTCAACCCACTCATTTTTTTGCAAACTTAAGAATAAAATAATACAAGTCAGTTCATGCTTCATGGATTGAGATATACCATAATTTTAATAGAATGGGGGAATGGATTTATTTTACAATCCAACATATTCTATAAAGAACTATATATTTCTACAACAATGAGTTGCAATGAGAAAGTCGGCCACATTTTCATTTGACCATAAATAATATGTTTGCTTCAAGATCTTATTGAGTATGTCCTGCATTACATCACCATATTAAATTTCATAGGCATTCTTG
>JASDQU010012793.1:210893-222810 GCA_032191745.1 Picea mariana
GGCCCCCCAATACATCACCATCAATATGTGATAACTCATAAGTGTTGTTGTCCTAGACTACAGTAATTTGAAAAGGTTCCATTCAGAGGTTATCAAATTTGCAATTCTTTCCTTTGGCCTCTCTTCTTGCATCCCAATTTAAAACTAGATCTCCAATAGTAAAATTTATTTCCTTAGCTCTCTTGTCGAATATCTTATTCACTTTTTCCCATTGTTCTTGAGACTTAACCAATACATACTCCCTCTTTTGTTGAATTTCTATAAGCTTATTAATCTTTCTTTGTACATCATTTGGTTCTTTTGCTTCATCTTGTAATAATTTCATCATTGGTAGTCCTAGGTGAATGGGAAAAACAACATCTATCCCATACATCAATTGGAAAGAAGAAGTACTAATGGATCTTTTTGTACTTATCTTATTATCCCATAAAGCATACTTGAGATGAGAATATCACGCTTTCTTGTTCGGGGACAACATATTCTTAATGATTATAATCAAGATTTTATTTTATTATTCTAACAAGCCATTTCCCTATGGGTAATATACAATTTAATGTCCAAGTTCAATATTGTAATCTTGAAAAAAATATAGCAGCCTAGAAGATTTGAATGCTTGTGCATTGTCAGTAATGATCTTCCTTGGACAACCAAATGTGGCTAATATATGTTCTTCAAGGAATTTTAAGATAACTGAGTCAGTGGACGCCATTGTAGGAATAGCTTCAACCCACTTTGTGAAATATTCAGTTGTTGTTAGTATCCATTTGTGTTGACCACTAGAATTTAGATTTATTTCATCAACGAAGTCTAGTCCCCACTGTTGGAAATGTTCTTCTACTTTGATGGGTCTAGGTGGCATAGGCAAAATATTATTTTTACCTTCAAACATTTGACATTCAAGGCACGTCCTAACTAGTGCATTAGTATCAGAAAATAAATTGGGTCAATAGTAACCAACACTCTATATTTTGTAGGTTGTATCTCTCTAGGCATGATGACCTCCACAAAACCCCTTATGGAACTCAATAATGGTGTCTTGTGTCTGCTCTTATGTGATGAAATTCAGTAAAATTCCACCACGGTCCTTCCAAAATAATTGTTCATCAATGATGTAGTATTTAACAGCCTTCAAATTGATAGATTTGTTCTTAGCCTTGTCCCAAATTAGTCCCCAATGTAGTAGTCCATATCTTCTTCAGTAGCATATATTGGGAGATTTATTGGATTATTTTGGTCACTTACCATATATGCAAATTTGGTTTCTCTATATAGTCTCTTATTCTCACCTCCAAAAATTGGTATTGTGGCATATGTCATATCCATTTGCATAATACCTCCCAACTTCTCTACCCATGATCTAGAAAATAATATACTATAATTTGCAAGTACATCAACTACAACTACATCCATCATGATACTCTTGACAAGAAGTTGTGTTAATATAACCACCAAATCCTTTATCATACCCTCACAATTAAACTTTCTTAAGTCAAAAGAGTATAAATCATGATAAGGTCTAGTTATCTCAAGCTCCAAATGCTCCATGACTGATTTGGGTATGATATTATGGGAGGCTCCAGAATCTAACATGCAATTATGCAGCAGTTTATCATGTATGTTTAAAGTCGCATAAAAAGCTGCAATCGATTCCTCCTTATTATCTATGTGAGGTCCAAATGTAATTGTTGGAAATTCATCATGTATATTAAAAGTGTATGGTTGATTTCTAAGATATGTTCCATGCATAAGCTTCTCAATTTGTTTTTGATAAGCAAACAAATTTACCAACTTAACGAGATTTCTCCAAAATTCTCATTTTTTAGAGGTCGCATTTTTTACCCCCGTTTCAAACAATTATGCTATCGGTAACACCCTTTTTTTGTAGGGTGGTTAAAATTGTGACTTGCAACCACTTTTGCAACCATGGTATTAACAATGTCATAATGTTGTTGACAAAAACCTTAAAATTAACCCCGAAATTAAAAATTAGTGCGAACAACATCACCATTTATTTTTTTTCGAGGTTAAAACTACAATTTCTTTGAAACCTCTAGAATTAACAATCTATGTTGTTGAAACCAGAATTAACAATCATGTAAATGCTCATCACGCTGCTAGAGATATGGGATTCTGATTTGTCCAGAAATGCTCAATGAATGTTAAGATAAGAAGAAATTGGAGGGAGTTGACAAAGCCACCCGAAATTATATTGAAGCCGACTTTTCTTTGTGCATTTGGGAGCTGACACACTTGCAAAAAAATTGTGCCATCCAGTGTTTGATCCCTTGATCGACACTACACATGATCACTCATGAATTGTTGCATAATTACTTTGTTTCGTGATCTTTGTGCAACTACAAGAGTCAAGGTTTGAACTGAATAGGGTTTTGAGAAATGGTAGTTTCTCCAAATGGAGAATGTAGTCAATCTTTGATGTAGATATTACAAATCCCTGTAAAAATTAAACCAGCATTTTGCATGATCAAAAAACCCAAGCTTGATGCATACGTTGACAGGTACAAGCTTGACTTATCAGATCTTCACCCTGATTCGAAATATGATTTGATCATAATTATTTAGCATTGCTCAATCTCATGCATGATTTCTAACTTTTGACACAAATTTTCAAGATTTGAGCATGTTCAAAACCAATCATGATTTTAGATGTTGCAAGAATAGTGATATTCTTGTAACACCTTTTTTCTTTTATTTCAAACTTTAAGTAACACTAAAACTTAGCTCCAAATCTAATGATGATGGGACACACTCAAACTTTCTAAAATTCAAAATTTGTCTACACTAATAACACATCACATGAAAAATATGTCATGTTGGTTGGTTTACGTTGGTTTTTGTTAAATTTTGTTTTACTTCTTACGACTTCCATGTTTTCTTAAATAATTTTTTTTAAGTTGATATATTATTAAAAAGTTGGTTTATATGTTTTTTAAAAAGGTTTTTGTTTTTCTATTTTTTAATTTTTTTATATATATCTTTAAATTGTTTAACATTTGTTTTTTAAGAGTTAATTGTTTTTAATTGTGTTTATTTAAATATTTCAACATTTGTTTTTTAGGAGTTAATTACATTTGTTTTTTTTTAAGTTAATTGTTTTAAATGTGTTTATTATATTTAAACGAATAATGTTAGTTATAAAAGGAAAATTACTTTAAATGTATATTTTTCGTGCTTTATAAAATGATTTTTTTAAAGATTGGTTAATTTCTTTTTTTTTAATATTTAGTTTTAATGTTTTTATATTTTAAATCAATATGTTTATTTAAAAAAAAAATTAAAGAAAATCATATTATTTTTCATGTTTGGTTTTTTTCTGTGGGTTTTTTTTCGTTTTTCTCTTTTTGTTTTTATTTATTTTTCATTTTTACAATTTTGTCTGTAACAATGTCAAGTTTTGGGGTCATAGTTTCTAAAATGTTAAAAGTTTAAGTCCCCTCCCCAAAAAATGGATGTTAATGATAATCTTTTTTTTATTATATGTTATTAAGATTTTGGTTTTAAGGGTACCAATTGTCAAGACCACAATCTCAAAAAACTTGCAATTTTATCTCTATAAAAATTGGGGGGTTGATGCTAGGAGCACCACATTCAATTTGAGGGTCGATTTTAAAGTTTTGGTTCCAACGGTATCGATTTCCAAGTTCATAGGTTTTAAAGGAGTTGTATTTTTAACCTCAAAAATAAAAATGGTGCTACATTTAGTGCCACTTTTCGATTTGGTGATTGATTTCAAGGCTTTTGTCGACAACATTACGATGCTACTAAGGACATGGTTACAAAAGGTAGTAATTGTAACTCTGAAAAGAAAATAAGGTGTTACCAGTAGCACCACTTTTCGAAACTATTAGGAAATGAGACACACTTCAGTCTTCCACGGTAAATCTAGCAAAAGAGAGGAAGAAATATTTAATCAAGAAAGTAAATGACATAGCAAGCACACAATACATAGATATTTTACCCTAGAAACCCAAACCGGGAAAACCATCATTCCTTGAGTGTTCTTCTCTCTTATTGTCTTATTCATTCAAAATAAAAGGTTACATGTTTAACCTTTATCCACACCTAAAACAAAATTGACATCATACCCTCTTG
The DNA here is from genome assembly GCA_032191745.1 of Picea mariana. Lineage (NCBI taxonomy): Eukaryota > Viridiplantae > Streptophyta > Pinopsida > Pinales > Pinaceae > Picea > Picea mariana. The sequence continues at coordinate 215,004 of JASDQU010012793.1, forward strand.
CTTACACAAGAACAACCCTGTAGCCAAATCAATTTACATCCGCATGACCAACAACCTATAAATTACAAACTCTTGGCAATTATCCATTCATCATCTAAAGATTCAAGATTCATTGATTAGATTTTATAGCCTTTCCGCACACCTTCTTTATAGGATTTATAGCAAGAAAACCCTAAAGAAAATGTGCCCAAAAACAGTTACAGATCCATNTCTTTTTGTTTTTATTTATTTTTCATTTTTACAATTTTGTCTGTAACAATGTCAAGTTTTGGGGTCATAGTTTCTAAAATGTTAAAAGTTTAAGTCCCCTCCCCAAAAAATGGATGTTAATGATAATCTTTTTTTTATTATATGTTTGGTATTAAGATTTTGGTTTTAAGGGTACCAATTGTCAAGACCACAATCTCAAAAAACTTGCAATTTTATCTCTATAAAAATTGGGGGGTTGATGCTAGGAGCACCACATTCAATTTGAGGGTCGATTTTAAAGTTTTGGTTCCAACGGTATCGATTTCCAAGTCCATAGGTTTCAAAGGAGTTGTATTTTTAACCTCAAAAATAAAAATGGTGCTACATTTAGCGCCACTTTTCTATTTGGTGATTGATTTCAAGGCTTTTGTCGACAACATTATGATGCTACTAAGGACATGGTTACAAAAGGTAGTAATTGTAACTCTGAAAAGAAAATAAGGTGTTACCAGTAGCACCACTTTTCGAAACTATTAGGAAATGAGACACACTTCCACCAGGGATGATTTTAAGGATGGGAGTTTATTTTAAAATGTAGAAACCTTTGCGAATCTCTCTAATCGTTTATATGTCAACTATAAATGTTTCGCGATATTTTTGTAAAAATATTCAAATTTATAAGTATTTTATATAGTTTTTATAAAATATTGGCGATTTTTAAGGTAAAATAATTTTATCCTATAGAATTTGGGCGAGTCATTTTTAAAATAGCGAATCTCGTTTTTGGAAAAACCGTGGAAAATTAGCCCATGAGGGAAATTTAGCCCCTAAAATCATCCCTAACTTCCACGGTAAATCTAGCAAAAGAGAGGAAGAAAGATTTAATCAAGAAAGTAAATGACATAGCAAGCACACAATACATAGATATTTTACCCTAGAAACCAAAACTGGGAAAACCATCATTCCTTGAGTGTTCTTCTCTCTTGTTGTCTTATTCATTCAGAATAAAAGGTTACATGTTTAACCTTTATCCACACCTAAAACAAAATTGACATCATACCCTCTTGCTTACACAAGAACAACCCTGTAGCCAAATCAGTTTACATCTGCATGACCAACAACCTATAAATTACAAACTCTTGGCGATTATCCATTCATCATCTAAAGATTCAAGATTCATTGATTAGATTGTATAGCCTTGCAGCACACCTTATTTATAGGATTTATAGCAAGAAAACCCTAAAGAAAATGTGCCCAAAAACAGTTACAGATCCATGCAAATCATTGGCTACAAATCCCTTGAATCTCAGGATTATGTTACAGTCGAATACCAAGTCAAATTATACATCGACTACCAGTCAGCCTTCATTTATTCTTCAATCAATTTCCACATGCCCTCGTGTCGACCTCTTTTTGGTTGACCTCTTCGACTTGTTGTCAATGTCTTTACCATGTCGAACCACCTCGACCTTCAACTTCGACTTTACCAGGTCAACTAACCTCGACCTTTGAATTACCCTTGATCCACCTCGACTTTGTATTTACCTGGTCGAACCACCTCAACCTTCGACTTCGAATGTCAGTCGATCCACCTTGAATTTCACTACAAAGAATATAAAAACCCAACATTCTCCCACTTGTTGTCTTCTTTGTTGAAATCGGGAGACCTTTGAACTTTCATTCATAGAACCAAGGCAACAATGCCCATTGCTTCTCTCCACCAAGATAATGTCACAGTACTCACAGACTTGGTCAACGAGTCTGCTATGTTTTCCAATGTGTCTACTTTATCCAATAACACCTTGTTTCTTTTCACCATGTCTCTCACGAAATGGTATTGTACATCAATGAGCTTAGTCTTAGAATGATAAGCAGGTTTCTTTGCCAAAAATATTGTGCTTTGACTATCAGAACTTATCTTCATAGATCTCTGCTCAAACTCGATTCCTGAACAAAGTCTTTGCAGTCGTACTGCTTATTTTCTTCCATGAAAATACATTTGATTGTCTTCTTGTATAACTTGCTCCTCTTATCCTTGGGACCATGCACAAATGCATCACATCCAAATACTTCAAGATGTGAAACCGAAGGATTCTTACCCAACCATACCTCATGTGGAGTCATATCGGCTAGCGTTGACGAAGGAGACATATTCAATAGATATTTTGCAATGTCGACTGCCTCCACTCAGAATTAATGTGTGAGCCCAGCACCATTGAGCATGTTCCTTGCCTTTTCAATCAACGTTATATTCNACTCACAGAATTGGTCAATGAGTCTTCTATGTTTTCCAATGTGTCTACTTTATCCAATAACACCTTGTTTCTTTCCACCATGTCTCTCACGAAATGGTATTGTACATCAATGAACTTAGTCTTAGAATGATAAGTAGGTTTCTTTGCCAAAAATATTGTGCTTTGACTATCAGAACTTATCTTCATAGATCTCTACTCAAACTCGATTCCTGAACACAGTCTTTGCAGCCGTACTGCTTCTTTGCTTCCATGAAAATACATTTGTTTGTCTTCTTGTATAACTTGCTCCTCTTATCCTTGGGAACATGCACAAATGCATCACATCCAAATACTTCAATATGTGAAACCAAAGGATCTTACCCAACCATACCTCATGTGGAGTCATATCGGCTAGCGTTGACGAAGGAGACATATTCAATAGATATTTTGCAATGTCGACTACCTCCACCCAGAATTAATGTGTGAGCCCTACACCATTGAGCATGTTCCTTGCCTTGTCAATCAACATTATATTCATTCTATCAACAACTCCATTTTTTTGTGGGGTATATAGTGTGGTAGTTTGGTGTGCTATGCCACACTACTTGCAGAACTAATCAAATTCTTTTCCTCAGAATTTACCACCGTTGTCAGTTCTCAGCACCTTAATCTTATTATTTGTCTGGTTTTCTACAAGAGATTCAAACTCTTTGAATTTCTTGAAAACCTTTGATTTCTTCCTCGGGAAATATATCAATGTCTTCCTGGAAAAGTCATATATGAAGGAGACATAATACTGGGATCCACCAAGTGAAGGCACTGTAACAGGGACAAACACATCACTATGAACCAACTCTAGAATCCAATTTTCCCTTATCACTCTAGATGGGAACCTCACCTAAATTTGTTTTCCATATATACAATGTTAACAAAAGTCAACTTCTAAATTACATACAAGAAAGTATTCGACCATACCTTTTATATGCATAGCTTGAAGTCCTTTTTCTCCAATGTGTCCCATCCCTTCGTGCCATAGCATGGTTGGGTCGGCTTTATGATGAATTTTCGTGTTGGTTTGAATAGACTCAACCGGAGTCAATTCAAGTCGATTCGAAGTCAAATCAACTTCAGGAATAAATATGTTGTTACATCCATTCAAGTCGACACTCCCTAGTAACTTGTATAGGGTTCCAATCCAAACTCATTTCATTAATACCATCGCAGCTTTGACCATATTGCACGAATCCTTCTAAAATAGAGTGTGCACTCCAACATCACTCATCTTACTGACAGATATCAAGTTTCTTTCCAAACCTGAAATGTGTAGCACACCTGGAAGGGTTCTATTCCTCCCATCATGCAGTATACATCGAACTCTTCCCCATACAACAATTTTGGTGGTCAAGTCATCCCCTAAAAACATGTATCCTCCTTCATATCATTCATATTTATAGAACCATTCTCTATGTGGTGTCATATGATAGGATGCTCCTCAGTCAATCAACCAAACATATTTATTCAATTGTGTATTGGTCAATGCCAAGTACACATCACCTCCCTTATCTGGTGTCATATTTCTTTCAGTTGACTGCTTCTCATCAGATCATGTATTGACTTCCATCACCTTCGAATCGCATTCCCTTTTGTAATTCCTGTATTTACTGCATTTCCAACATCTTCTTGTGAATGAACCGAGGATTTAGATATGCCCTTCAAATTGTACTTACTACCATAGAATATGTCTTTATCTCTATCGATCGATCGACCTCTCACCACTAAAGCATGTTTGGTCGATCCTTCCATGTTCTTTCTTCTCATTTGTTCCAACAGTAGAGATGCAACCACATATTCTAGCACTAATGTGGTTGTATCACTCCCTATAGCAACGACTAAGCTAACCTGGGATTCTGGAAAATAACATAATATGCTAATACATTTCTCCTCCTTTGTGATTTTAATATCCATGGAAGATAATTGGCTTATAATGGTATTAAATGCATTTAAATTCTTAGACACCGAACTACCATCACTCATTCTCAGAAGATACAGTTTCTTTCTGAGAAGAAAATCATTTACCAAGGATTTTTACTAGTACAAGCTTCCCAACTTGTCCCACAGTTTCTTGGTCGAATCTTCACCTAAGACATTCTATAATACTGGATCTGCAAGACAAATTTGAATCATACCTTGCTCTTCTCTTGAGTTTCTCTCATTCTTATGTCAACCTACCTATCAGCATGGTACCTGGATAGAATGTTGTCCATTGTTCTCAATCTACAAGGAGACCTTAAATTTTAAGCTTCCAAAGTTCAAAATTCTAGCCATTGAATTTTTCGATCTCTATTCTTGAGCTGCTCACCATTCTTTTACACAATATTTAGAAAAATATTTAAATATTTCTAACTTATGACTCTTACTAAACCTAGAGTTTAGCTCAGATCCAAAGTTCTTAATCCAAGCTATGATACCACATGTTAGGAAATGAGACACCTCCACACTAAATCTAGCAGAAGAGAGGAAGAAATATTTAATCCAGAAAGTAAATGACACATCAAGCACACAGTACACAATGATTTTACTCTGGAAACCCAAACCGGTAAAACTAGCATTCCTTAAGTGTTATGATCTTTTGTTGTCTTATTCATTCAAAATAAAAGGTTACATGTCTAACCTTGTTCCACCCCTAAGACACAATCGACATCATACCCTCTTGCTTACACAAGAACAACCATGTAGTCAATTTGGCTTACATCTGCATGACCAACAACCTCTAAATTATAGACTCTTGGTGATTAGTCATTCATCATCTAAAGATTCAAGATTCATTGATTATATTTTACATCCTTACAAAACTCCTTCTTTATAAGCTTTATAGAAGGCAAAACCCTAAAGAAAAGGTGTCAAAAAATGGTTATAGATCCATGCAGATCATTAGCTAAAAAACCCACGAATCTCAGGATTTTGTTACAGTCGATTACCAAGTCTGATTATCCATAAACTTCCATACGGCCTTCATTTGATCTTCATTTGGTTGCCACACGTCCACCTATCGACCTCTTTTCGATTGACCTCTTTGACTTGTTGTCGGTGTCTTTAACATGCTGAACCTCCTCGACCTTCAACTTCGACTTTACCCGGTCAACTAACCTTGACCTTCGACTTGTTGTTGATCCACCTCGACTTCGTATTTACTCGTTCGAACCACCAATACCTTCTAATTTGAATATCATTTGATCCACCTCGACTTTCACTGCAAAGAATATAACAACCTAATAGAAATGGGGGTTGATTTTGATGTTATTGACACAAAAATATGGGTTTTTATGGCTAGAGTGCTCGTTTTGAGGTCATAATTCTTGTCAAGTCAGTAACTATGTTAACAATATTATTTACCAATTCATTAATGGCACATGTATCTTGATTTTCCCTAATTCATGCTCAATGTTAAAAGGTTGACTAGTTTTCTCAATGTCTCTCTTATCAGTTCTTCCCTTTACTTGATCATGGGAATCAATCTTCTGTGCAATGGTCATTGCTTCTTTTTCTTTATCCTTGGATTGATTTGTTGGTAGTTTTTTTGGTGGAGGTTGATTATCGTTTTTTGTCCGTCCAGGCCTAGGTTTTAGGTCATTATTTTTGTTTAACTCAACCTATAAAGCATATAAAAACAATATATATTGTGAGAGTGATAATCCTCCATAAATTTCACCTTGATTATAATTATGATATTTAGCCTTTAAATACTATTCATAATCATATTGTGTTAGATGCATATCTTCCTGGTTATCTTGAATTAAATGCATCTATTCTTGAAAATCTAGTACTCTTCACCTCCTAAATCTTCCATTCTATTGTTTTCATTGTTGTTCTTTACTAAAGGTATACGGGGTTGTTCTTCATTTCTCTTATCCCTCCTAAACATATGTGGGTTAAAATTTATCCTAAATTGATTAGGATTCTTAGGGACATCTTCAAGGGGAGGTTTATTTGGAGTATTTCCTTCAGTTTCCATCCTACACAATTTGTTTGATAAATTCATAATGAGTCTTGACATCTCTTCAATCTTAGCTTCCTAAGAATATTTATTTGTACCTAAGGTGTTGGCTTATTCTTTAAATTTCTTCTTGCTTTATCAATCTATGTTTTTACTTTATTTTTCCCTGAAGTTGTCATGTTTCCCTGAATATCAATATTAGCATCTTACATGATTAAGAGGGTTGGTGACCTTCTTTCTCTCGCCATTATTGAAAAATCAGCATCAAAGGCACCTCTAGCATATGTCACCTTTTTAGTTGCTTGAGATGGTTTGATATCAATAGGAATATTGTTTTAAATTTTATTGAATCTCTTATTAAATTCTACTACCGATTCAGTAACTTTCTTCTTTAAAGATCCAAAATTTGTGAGATAGTACAGGTGGTCTCTCTTTTCTCCCCATTGTCTCATAAAATTAGTTTTTATTACTTTACAAGTATTGATATAGGAATGAGGTAATCCTATAAACCATTTCCTGAAATCTCCTTCAAGGATTTGGAAAAAGAGTTTCATAAATACATCATCATGTTCCAAAAATAAATTATCTATGAAATATTGGAAAGCAACCATGTGCTCTTCAATAGTTATATCCTTCTCCCCATCATACTTTGGAAGCAACTTAAGATAATTTTTTGGTAAGTCATGTGTATTTTGGGGAATATTTAAAGGTCCATACCTATTTCCTACACAAGGATTTACAAGTGGTGGAGGAGGTGGTGGATTTATATTTCCTCCTCCTACTCTTTTTCCATCCATTAGATACTTTAGGATTATATTACAAGCTTCGGAAGATAGAGGAGGTATGAGATTTTTCAAGAAAGTCTTAAATGAAGTACTAGATGAATGAGAAAAACCTAAAGGGGAATTCTAAAAATCAATTAAAGGATGATTAGAAAATTGTACAACAAAATGATCTTCTGAGGGTGTATCAAATATCCTATCAGAACTATATATTCCATGAATGGTAGAAGGAAAAAGATCAAGATTAGGGTTACCACTACTTAGGAGTATTTCTCTAATATTTCTCCTAGTGATTAGATTTTTTGGATCAGATAACGATGTAATGCTTGTAGGATTAGGATTTTCTCTGGTAAGCTTCTTCACTAATGCCAAATTTTCCTCTATGGATTCGTTAGGTCAAAGGTAGAAAACTTTGTGTCTAAATCTTTTTCACCATCAAGAACAAGCATTAAACTTTGTCGTCTCCGAGGGAAAAATAACTTCACAATTTCACCCTTGGAAATGGCACCATTTAAGAATGTTAGTCCTCGAGATGTTCTTGGTTTCCAATGGAACGATGCCAAGGATCCTTGGAGATAAAAATCGATTAATTTTTTTAAGCTACCTTG
>JASDQU010012794.1:19253-38097 GCA_032191745.1 Picea mariana
TTTTTCTGGACAGGATTGAAACCGTAAAAGCTGCAAAATAAAACCGTAAAAGCTGCATGCAAAATAATTGTGAATATAAAAGGGTACCCCGCGATTCTAATTATTAAATATCATGAGCTTGTCCTTACAGCGTTTAAGAAATTTTGAAAGCCCCAACAGAGCGAAATGGGTACATTTGCACTTTTCATGGCGAAGTTATGTTAATATATATATTCACAATGAATTCAATGTATTTAACTGTTTTTATACAAACATTCTCAATGAATTCCATAAAAGTAAATTCTATTCTATCCATTACACTTAAAATAAACTCTAATTTTTATTGTAATATGATGAATTCAATAGTATCCGATTGGATCAGTTGATATTGGAGTAAGTTAACTAGGGAGTAATCTTTTCTCGTGAATTTTGTTTTTCAGTTAAAAAACGGGTTTGAATTCGGTCAAATTTTCAGGGTTAATCTGAGTTTAGTTTCGTATAGATGAAAGTTTCATGTATTTTAAAACCTTACTTAAAGGTTTTGCCTCATTTTAAACTAACCCAAATACTCAAAATATCAATCAAAATTCTGGATTGACAAAAAATTTAAAAACAAACTCCTGCTGAAAAATAACTCAGAAGAAAAACTTACTCCCTAATTAACCTAACCAACTCCGTCGATATTCACTGCGATGTACTACATTTGTATAAGTTTCAAAGTTTCAAACCTTATCGACTTCTTGTTGTCAGAATCTCAAAAAAAAAAACTTAAAAGGAAAAGGATATATGTTAGTGTATATAAAGTGTGTACATTCAATTCAATGTTATTAGTGTATATAAAGTGTGTACATTCAATTCAATGTTATATATGTTCAACAATGATATATATATATATATATATCCTCAATTGCAGTGTAAATTTAAAATATTTATTGCTTATCACATTCTATTATTTTCATCCAAACATTCCCTATGAATTAAAAAAAAAAAATGATGTTCAATCAGTTACAACTAAAATCAATTCTAATTTATAGTAATATAAAGAATTCAAATATATATATTTATTGCGTCTGTTGATATGTGACTGTAGAAAAATCAATTCTAATTTATTGTAATATAATGAATTCAATTATATATATTCATTGCGTCTGTTGATATGTGATTGTAGAAAAATCAATTCTAATTTATTGTAATATAATGAATTCAATTATATATATTTATTGCGTCTGTTGATATGTGATTGTAGTAAAAGATTACCGCTTATTAATTTTGAATTGTCCTCTTCGTTACGATGAACCATACTTGTATAGCTTTCAAACCTTACCGACATTCAAGTATAACTTTCAAACCTTACCGACATTTTGTTAGTGGAATCCTTTTCATAACAGCAGGAAAAGGACCTGAAATTTCTCTGGCTTGGCTAACCTACAGAATCGCATTATCATTAGTATGAGTAAACTATCGACGTGATCATAAATACTTGAAAATGAAGTCTCGCTAAAAGATGAATGGGGATTTTGTTATGAACATTTATTGCCATGGTACATGGTGATTATTGCTCACCGTCTGCCTAATATTTCCAGCTGTTTCGTAAATGATCAAGGGGAAACACAACAAAGATAATCAATCATAAACAACTTTTATGGGAAAGAAACTATATTGTTGTATTAATAATAACATAAGAGATTACAACTAGGGTCTTCATGTTGTGAAGGTTCTTCCAAGAAGTTCATTGCTCCAATACCCACAATCCATCCATGAAATTCATCACCATCAAATGATTACTTTAGCTTCTATTGGATCTCTCAAAGCCAAAGAAATGCTAACAATCTTCTAATCACAAACTAGAAGCAAAATGCTATCAACCATTATTCTCCATTAACTATTAGCCTTTCCTTATGAGAGAAGGTCCCTTTTATAGATTGAAAATAAGGTTAGGATCTCCCCAAATCAGGAGTACGGGTGAGATCCAAATCGATCTGTCTCATATCTGAAGCTTCTCTTCTAGAAACTTCGTGAATTTCATCTTTTTCTCCTCTTTTAGACAATGTTGCTCCCTGTAGTGGTGAAAACTTAGACACTGTCGTGCCCTACACTGGTGCAACATGCTACACTTAAGGTTGTCACATGCTACAATGGTGCAACATGAAACACTCTTGAAATAGGGATATGATGATCATTTTGCCTTAAGGTTATTCTTCAACAATCAAGGCTTTTATGCTATGGATGATAGAGGATAAGTGAACATCGTCAGTTGCGACAAAACATTTTGTAACAAAATGCCCCCCAAAGTATGAAGCTAGAAAGGAGTGAGAGATGAAACACTTTACCGTGTGGGTATTGAAACAAAGAGCTTGTCAGTTCGAGACTTGTCAACAACAAACAAGGAATTACATTATCATGATTAAGGTAGGCATTCCTATACTCAAATACAAATGACTCAAAGCGTAAGAGATTACATACAACGATCCATGTCAAGTAAGATAGGTCATGGCCACTGAATTACACTATGGATCCATGCCACAATATCTCAAATCTGAACATAGCCACCAAAAATAAACTGTACATTTATGTCATAATGACTCAAATATGAACATAGCCACGAGACAAACATTGTGGATCTATGCAACACTACATTCTCAAAATACTCAACGAGGGTATTCATTTCCACTGTCCCATAGTACCAATTTAACCATGTGAATATAGGTGTCGAAGTCAAACAGGGTAGAAACCATTTGATTACGAGTCAATAATGAAACAAGTATAAGGATTTGAAGTAGATCAGACTAAAGAGTGACTCAGAACTCACTCAAGGATGGTTGATACTACAAAAATGGTTAGCCTGATAGAAATATTTTGGTTGGACTTTTCTTGAACATATTGATGACACAACAACTGTCTTGGCAGCGCTGACTCAAAATGAGAATCACAAACCAAAATATAACTTTAGAGAAAATTATGACCAACAAGAGACAAGTGGATTTACCAATCTAACATGAGTGAAAGTATCATGTTCAAGAGTGATTTTCTCCCAAAAATCAATCCAGATTTAATACAAGTTCCCTTCCCAATTTCCCCCCACCATTTTTCACGAGTACCTCTTTACTTTTACACAATATTGAGGAGGATAACATATGCGTGTACTGTAAGCTCATCCTTCAAATGAGTCTTTCAGAGTAATTTTAATGAACCATAGGAAGGAGTGGTTATGTCCCATATGGATCTTTCAATGTACTTTTTACGAGTCCAAAGAAAGTAAACTCATGGTTTTTCATGTTTAAGGAATTTGAAAAAAAATTAAAGGAAACTCCAAGATTAAATTTTTCGTAAATTTAGTCTCCCAAGCGAGAAAAACTATAAAATAATACCTAGGAGAACTCTTCTTGTCATGTTTGACTAAAGTATTCATTTTTGTAATTAATCATAGTGAGCCCGAAAAAGGGGTAAACCAATACTGAATAGATGCTCTTTAAAATTATTTAATGAGTGTGAAAGGAAACAAGTTCGTTCAGAAATCTCTTTGTGTACATTTTTAATTTCATAATGCACCTTTGAATTGTAACATCTATATTTTATATTTTATTGGTCATCTTATTAGACACATGACACTTTGATTTTTTCATTTTTTCATAGGTGCACTTGTTCCCATCTATGTGGGCATATGAACATCATTTTCATACAGAGGATGTCGATGACAGATGCATTACACAAAACTGTGGAGTGGAAGTTGAGTTCAACCAATCTAGTCATGCTAACCACCGCCATCAAAACGTAATACGGGGTACGTTAGGTTATGTTGGAAAGATACAAGAGATCATTCAAGTGGACTTCTCTTATTTCCAATGTGTTATTTTTAGGTGCAAGTAGTAGGACACCTTTGAGAAGAAAAATGTAAAGGATGATCACGATATGATATGTATCAACTCTAGAAAGATGAGGGATGAAGCTAAGGAGCCTTATGTTTTCCAAAAACCAAGTGTTCTTTTAGCCATATGTGTTGGATAGGGATTGGTGGTTCGTATTGACCCTAGATCAAAACATATTTTTTAGAAAAAAGGTGTTATCATGCCAAGCGAGGAAGATAATGAGGGTGATGACAATAGAGAGTGATATATGTACATGTTTTATTTCATCATTAATATTGTTGTTGTACCTTTTTGTTATCTTTATTTCGCTAATTATATTTATTTTTATTCATCTTGTGACAGAGGAGATGTTAAGTTAATTATAACAAATCTTTGAACAATTGTAGTGGTTAATAGTGAGTTTGATGTATAATGTGTTTGTCTTTCAAATTATTTGTGATTGCATGGAATGATTGATTGAAATAGAATTTTATATTGTTATTTGAATATATTTATATGTTGTTGCATGTTTAATTATATAAAATTTTAAGAATTATTATCATGATAAAGTCTTTTTTCTGTTTGTTAGTTTGTCCATGACATGTGGGACTAACCTGTGGCTAAGAAACTGTGACTATCTAAGCCGTCAAAATCACCAAGCATCGCACCCGGCCTAAGCCACACCAACCCTTAACATGGCTGGATTTTTTGTCCCCAGAAGTTTCGAACCGATGACTTTAACATCACGGAGCGCCTTAACACCACACTCCGTCACCGACTGTCCCACACCTCGGGGACTTTTCATGATAAATTCGTAACAACAAGTTCTTGGGAAAATTTCGTCAAACATTTTATAGTTGGATTTTGATATAATTGGTAAGATTTGAAAAGGTTTTAACACTTAAAATTAAGTATTTCCAATTGTGAAATCCTTAAAAATGTTAAACTAATTGAATTTTTAATGGGATATGAAATTCCACTTTCTCCATATAAAGTTTTATTATGTTGAAACCACTCTCAAACATCTTGGAATAATTAATGGCAATGCTAACATTTAACTTAAATGATAGAAAAATATTTTCCTTATAGGAGAAGTATGTCAAGTTTGAAGTATTTAAGAATTTAATATTACCAATAATTGTCAAAATACTCATGTGAGAAATTGTTTTTCTTTTCAAAATGCCTCAAGATGTTAGATATTTGACCCTTTACCAACATGTTATAGAAGCATTGAGACCTAAAAAATAGCATAGTAACAATGGTGTACCTAGAATTGTGATGTGTATAGAAGGTGACATTTATCCATTTATTAACAATCTTCTTACCCTTGCACACACTCAAGCACTTGTATAAAGCACTTTTGTTAAGGATATGGCATTGATCCTTATATCTCTTAGGGAAATAATTTTAAAATTTCCAATGTAATTCCTTGCTTGAGCATTTGAGTTGTGAATATTTTAAACCATGCATGATTTATTTAATTAATTTTTTTAATTATATATATATATATATATATATATATATATATATATATATATATATATATATATATATATGTTATTTTTATAGTTGGAAACATGTTTAGATATTGAATGGTAATATTTTAATTTACATAGTTTTTTATTTATCCTAATAATCTATGTCAATATTAGAAGTAATAATATGGTTGATATGCATGTTTAATAGTACAACCTTTTTTATGATATGTTAACATGATGATTCAAAAACTAAGTTTTTGTTCATGTATTTTGTAGGTTTAAAAGTAAGATATTTAACAAATAATGTGGTTTGAAATTTAAAAATTAAATTTCTAACATGATTTTGTGATAATTTGGTTTTTAACTTAAGGGTTTGTTAGTTTACATACTTTTATCATTCCTTTTGGAAATATTTATAAAAATATGCCCCTGGTGTTGAATAAAACCATGATTAATGAAACAATTTAAATTTTGATAGAAATCAACTTATGAAATAATGACAAAAATAACAATAGGAAGATTAATTTGCATCCATAAAATTTTAGGGCCAATAAAATGCTTATCATTGGAGATCATAACCTTTTATAATAAAAAAATTTAGTGTAGAAGAGTCTATTAAAAAAGAGTAATTAGTATTGTTATCGCATAATTTGTAGCTAGGATAAAAGGCTTGAGGTTTGAAGGTCAAACTGGCGCAACAGGAACCAATCCCACCCAATGTCACCACAATGGGATGGTTCTTTCTATTTAGGGTGGTAAGGCCCAGGGGAGACGTCCCCCATGACCTGGGGTTTTGAGAAGGCAAAGGATTATAAGATAAAGTAGTTATTTCCCCCTCACAAGTCACCATCGAGCAGATAGTCCAGCCAAAGGCCAATAATAAAGTAAAACCCCAAAAGAGATACACCTGCCTGAGACAAAGCAACAACAAACTAATATGTGCAAGCTAGCTCAATGGGTTAGTGCTTCATATAAATCAGTGACTATCTGATAAACATATAAGCAATTTGACAATAAATATTGACGAAGTCAATGTTTATAAAATAGCAATGAAAATAATATCACTTCTTCAACAAATGCTAGAATAATGTGGCATTCAATGCAATAAATCAACACTTCATTCAATTAATGCCTTTAATCACCATTCAATTGCTTATAAAGAGAAACATCTAGTTGCACTAAAGTGTTAATATCAAGAGATGACGGCAGCACTTAGTCAATAGGGTTAGTTTATAAGCTAGGGTTAGTGAAGTTAGGGTTTGATTCAATGTATTCAAAGTAGTTTTGATCAAGTTCACTTCAACACATGAGGTCTTTTAGGATCAGTTCCTTAGGGTTAATGGAGTCAAATAATGAAGGACGCAAGAGTTAAAGGAGGGAAAAGTCAAAATGGCAAAGGAATAGAGGGAGAATCTTTGAGGTGTTGCTAAGGCAAGGCCTCAAAGTCAAAACCCTAGGGGAGAGAAGCTCACTTCGGTGTAGGTGAACTAGGCCTTGGTGCTCTCTCCTCCTTCCTTAACTCAATGGAAATCATGACTAGCTGAAGATGAATAATAAAACCAATACAAGAGGGTTTGATGAAGCAAAGTGTTTCTACAGCAAGGCTCTACCAGCAAACCCTAGAAAAATCAGCCCGAAGTGTAGAAAACCTAGGCTTTAGGGTGTATCTCTCTTCTCATCTTATAGAAGGTACGACTAGCAAAAAATGAAGAGGGAATGAGAGTGTAGCAATAGCAAGGCTCTCTCCTTCTTCAATAAATGGCTGAAAAATCTCTCTCAATGGGGACATGAGACAAGGACCTACTTGTGTGCTTGTCACCTAGGGTTTTATTCAGCAAAATTATAAATATATGCAAGAAATGAAACTATAACCATTCATTCAATAAGTTTTGCAGAAAAATACTTACATATTACCAAGAAATAGCATTGCAAACCCTATTTGTAACACCTTCCATTAAGAGAAATGCCAAAACATGCCAAAAAGATCCTACTTCAACAAGTGTGCATCACTAAATCAACCAATAACCCAAGAGAGGGCGCAAATTTTAGACCTCCTTCTGGAGTGATTAATTTTTGATGAAAAATGAAGGTGAAAATCCTTCATTTATACCATTCCATGACCTAATTTTACATTTTAGGTCATGTAAAAAGGCCAACAAGGCCAAAATACTAAAATCATATTGTTTTACATTAAATTGTCAAATTAAAAACCTAATAAAGATGAAAAGAGACATGAAGCCCCTCCAAAGGAGACGTTATCCCCTTTTAGGGAAAATGAGGTATCCTGGAGCAAAACGTTAGCCCTCCTTGGGCTCCTCCATCATGCCACACGTGCCAATACTGCCTAGTCTGCCTCCCAAGACATCCAATAGGCTCGATGATGTCATGGTCATCAGGGGTGACGTCCCAGGCCTTCCAAGGCTAATGTTCCACTCAAAGAGGGCCAATCCCCCTAGGTCAAGCTCTACCAAAGTGCCTCTGGTGGAACGTCCTCTACTTCTCTCGTGCAAATCCCCTGATCCATATCTATCATGTCTTTGCCCCCTGATGGGGTCTCAGCATCAACCTAATGGGATCTTCAGCCCCATGGAGGTCCGAATTGATCATCTCCCCATGTGTACCGGTCCAAAATGGTACCTTTCCGTTGGGCATGGTCCTACACATCAAAAGCTATGCCCTCCATGGGCTCATTAGTCACAGGGATCATAGCAATTCCAATCACATCTCATCATCAATATTATTAAACATGTGCATAAAGTCCCTAATACATCAGTTAACACCTCAAAGATGTTACACAAGCCTGCAATACAAATCTGGAGAAAAGGACAAGGCGTCCTATTGGGCTAGTGTCCACTCGAAAAGGAATGTTCTCGGAAGAGACCTCATCCAAGCCATGTAAGTGGGTGATGTGGTCAGGGGAATTCCAAGCATCTGGGTGCAATGAGGGCCAAGGATGCAAGAAATGTTACCTATGGGTGCCTTTGTTTCTTACTGAGAATCCTTTTATTTTTTTCTCGGGGATCCCTGGGTGAAGCATCTCGAGGTTTCATTTTTAGGATTTTATCTTTTACCAGCTTGATTTTACCTTCTAGTCCTTTAGTCCCTTCTTCCCAAGCGATAAGGTGCAATCCTAAAAATAGGTCAACCTAGTGCCTCGACAAGTGGAATGGGACAAGTGAGTGGGAAACAAGATGAAACATTGGTGCTATGATGGAAGTGAACGATGAATTTTCATAAATCCCCCTAGTGGCAAACCAAAACCTACAAACACAGGCTTTCTAGGGCACCGTGTCAATCCCCCCAAACATGGTCAAGTGGGCTAGTGTAAGATCCAAGCAGTTGTTAGAAGCAAAAGGAATCGGATGCATACATTCAATGGTTTTGATGATCAAAGTGACACATACCATGATACCTGGACTAATTACCTCATGGAGTAAGAACCTTCTCTGACATAGGACCAAGTCGATGGCGATGGATGTTGATGTTGCCGACAAGATAAATATGCTAGAAGAAAGAAAGGTGGGCCTTCCAGGACCATGCTAAAGTCAATCCTGCTCTCGGTACTCCATGTCTAGGACATGTGGGCCTCGAGACATGATATCCTAGTTATCCCTGAAAGTCGGGGATAACAAATACAATGGAAAATAATATTTATTCATATGTAATTTGTTTTTTGAAAAATAATTTAGTTAGAATGAATATATATGAACTATCTATGCAATAGAAAAATGTTTATAGTAATTTTACAATTATAGTTTCAACCATATTAAACTTTGTAATTTATCAAAATATCTTTGTTTTTTTTTATTTAAATTAAGTCTTTATGTTTCATCATCTCCAAGAGCATTGAATCTTCCATGATGTCTCACATCAACACAGGATGGACTCCCACCTCAATAAAAAGTTCACAGAGTCAGTCATCCAACTCCAACCTGAATCTAGTATCTAGCCTATGACACATGCCACCAGGTATATGCGCCCGAGGACCCTTACCCACCGTGACCTCAGGCATCATATCCTCATCATCATCTACTGGGGTAGGATGTGGATCCCCAATGAAAGTACCAATATATGAAAAAGATATAGTACAAAACAATAATTACATAGTTTAATATAAAAATTTAATAAAACAAGTTAAAGAACGTGTTAGAATTAATTTTATTCTAATTAAGTAAGACAATAAAATGAAAGTAAATTAATTTAAACAAAACACTAATATTACCTCTATCATCTAGTGGATTATCTGGTGTGAAGAGGATGTTCGGGAATCCTTTTCAATCCAAACCGGTGTAATGACACGGCACCATGATGAACATGTGATCTGCCTCACTAGCTAATATCCCCAGTGCATCTCGGGAAATCCTGATCGAAAAATCTCGCTAGCCCCTTGGGCATCATCTCCCCCCAAATGTGCATTCTCACAAAAGTGCCCAGCCTGGCAGGTTGACAGACAAAATTAGGCCTCGTCTATGGAAACCTCTCAAAAAATAAGAAAAAAAAATCTTAAGAAAAAGGAAAGTTTGACCTCCCATGTATCATAGCACAACATCTCTCTAGAGCTATACCAAACTACCGCAAAAAAATGGCAGACCATCTAATACATCATGGCATTTGTACCAAAGAATCAATATAATACAAAAGAGGGAAATTAACACACTTCCCATCACTAGTAAATTATGTTATGGTCATCACTAACAGTTAGAGGCACCTAACCTCCTTTGCACCAAAAAAAGCAATCTGTAGTTGTCCACCAGATACATGAAAATCAGCTAGGGAAATTACATCAACCCCAATATATTATTGAGAGTACATGAGCTGAATCTATGTTGCAACACATATTGGGACATCTGGGAACTAGGGAAAATCCTCCCCTCTCCTGGATAGCCCAATGATCAAATAAATATCCTCCTCAGTGGGATGGTACCACTAATCATGACCCACATGGAAAGCATATCGATGGACATCCCATCAACGGATCAGATGCACCAACAATCTAGATTGCCCCTTCAGGGATGTATTCTCCTCATAGTACTTAAGGAGGCCTACATTCCTCGAGAGAACACAAGTCACTGCAGTAATAGGGAGAGGGTACAAATCCCTCTCCCTCTCCCTCGTCTCTCATTCCCATACAACATTGTACAAGTCCACCCTCTACTCATGTTTTTGTTTCTCTCCTCTCATGTTTTTACATGATTAACATATGAAATACATCAGCCTCACTCATACATAAAACATAAAAAATATTTACTAAATGAGAAATGTATTTATAAATACATAAAAATAACTTCCTTCAAAAAATAAGTAAATTTCATAACTGGTGTGCCCTAAAAACAGTCAAGCACTACCCACGGTGCATACATAACTTGTGAGCATCGATCATGGTGTGCCAGTGTAAACTAATGCACCGTATAAAATTTATTATATTATGTTATGTGGTGCATTGTATAACCTTACCACACTGAGGCGTTCAGGTAAACCCACATAGAGGTGTCTTACAATTATCCTACACACCGCTTAAAATAAAAACAAATTAAAATCCTAACGCACCGTAAAACAATTTTTTAAAACTAATCAAGGCGGTGTGTATATGTTCCCTATATGCATCGGTACATTTAAGGAACGAAGACGCACCACCCCACCAATCTCTTAAAATTGACGAGTATGAAACTTTGCAAATTTTTATCTAATTATTTTGGGCGGTGCGTTCAAGTGGTGCACCCCGAGAATTTATAGGGTGCACCGCAAAAAAAATTCATTTTTTATGGTGGTGCATTTGTAAACATGAACGCACCAATACACACACTTACTAATGCACCGTGTAAAATAATATATCTAATTCGCATTGTGCATCATGTATCATAACGGACCAGTGTGTTAGAGGTACTTTGACACACCATCGAATAGCTATATAATTTTACGTGTTGCATCAATAAACGGATGCATCGGTGCGTTCATGTTTACCTACACACTTATGAGGAATTTTAACATTATGTTGCAGTGTGCCCTATAAATTTACAGGGTACACCAGCAGCGGTGTGAAATGAATGTCTCGAACGCGTCGTGAAGAAAAAATAATAATAATTTAAAACAATGAAAAATTAAGTCAATTTTAAATTTTAATCAGTCAAAAACTTAAGTTATAAAGAAACAAATATGTTACCTAAAAAATTTGTCTTCAGTGATGATCTACCCAAGAAGGTGATCTACTGGAGAAGGTGACCAAACAAACCATAGTCCGTCTTTTGACCAAAAACTCCTCATTGGCGCACCATTGGTTTGGGTGACCAAGCAATGGAGATCCAATGTCGGGATGATCTGAGAGTAGCCAAGAGGATGTGGCTATCTCAGTGTGAGTCCCAAATATCAACAGGAGAAGCTCAATGCAGCCATAGAGGAGGGTGCACTTACTTCATCCCAACAAAGGAAAAATCAGCAAGGTCACAAACCCCAAGTTGGTGCGCCCTCCTTTCTACCTCAGAAACTTGCATGAAAATGATTTTCTCCCTGAGAGATTGGCTATATAACGGAGTAAGCTCTCTCTTAAAGGTGGAAGCATGGAAAACGAAGCATCCAGGATGCATCCATGAAGAAAGGTGCATTGGCTAACTTTGAGAACCCCAAAAAACGAAAATGAAACAAACATGAAATGTAAACTCAGAAAACAAAAATCAAATGAGACACGTAGCTTTAGGAAAAAGATAAGAATGATTTATTTGAGTCTCGATTCACCTTATATACTGAGGGAACCATTTATTGACATGTTCTTAATTAAATAACATCAAAAGGTGAAAATGATTCATGCCTATGTGGTTGACTTGTGTGCCCGAGGTGGGCATTCCCCTAGGTGGCCTCCTTGGCCCAATTCCTCCATGTTTAGATCTGGAAGTGTCCCAGCTTCCATAAAAAGGTGAGGAAACTTGTTGTGCAATACTTCAGTTGTGATCCACTTTGCATGAGCTCGAGTTTGGCCTTGGTGGGCTACTAGATATGAAGTGTATGTATGGTGCCTTGTAGACCAAGTCAAGGTGTCGAGTAGAGTGTCTTTGGCCAATGGGAGTTCAAAATTTGGAATGTTGTCCACTGGATGAGTAATGGTGACTAGTTCTTCCAAGGGGGGAGGCTCAAACAATTTTAAGTGATTTACATTAATAACATTGTGGATTCCCAGTTGTGGTGGTAGATCCAACCTATAAGAATTTTCTCCAATCTTGTCAATGATGGTATATGGACCATATATTATTGGTAGAAGCTTGTGATGGTGGCCTTTGAAGCGCTTCTTATCCAAGTGTAACCAAAATTGATCCCCTAGTTGAAGGTCCTTTGTTTTTCATGGTGTTTCTTGGCATTCTCTTGAGCTGCTTTAAGTGTTATTGTTACTGCAGTGTGGCATTGTGCAATTTGTTGGAGAAACCGTTGTGCTGAGAGTTGTTCTTGATTTTAATGGAAGGTACCTTGAGGAGCCCAAGTGAGTGGGAGCTCCATTGGAGATGCTGGTTGGAAGCCAAAGCAGACTTCAAAAGGTGAAAACCTTATAAAATAATGTGTTTCCTTGTTGTAGCTATGTTGTAGAATGTGCAAGTAATTGTCCCATTGTTTGTTGCACCCAAAGTGAGTTCGGAGAGAATGAACCAATACCTTGTTGACATCCTCTATTTGGCCATCCGTTTGAAGATGGAATGCAGTAGAAAACTTGAGGCGGCACCCCAATAGCGCCCATATTTTCTTCCAAAATGTGATGAGGAAGCGAGAATCTCTATCTGAGATGATAGTTCTTGGGAGGCCAAAATGGGGCCAGACATGCCAGAAGTAAAGTTTTGTTGTTTGCATTGTTGTAGTAGTCTTTGTGCATGGGATAAAAAGTGTCATTTTGTTGAAGCGGCATACCACTACCCAGATTGCATCATGTTTCTTTTGGGTTGTTGGAAGTCCACTGAGGAATTCCATTGAGATTGACTCCCAAGGGAGAAAAGGAAGAGGCAGTGGTTTATATAACCCATGCTTTTGGTTGGATGGCTTGGATTGTGAGCATAATGCACAGGCTCTGATAAATTTTTCAACTTGAGGTTGCATGGAAGGCCAATGGAAATGGCATTGCAGATATTGGATGGTCTTTGTGGTACCTAAGTGACCCCCATAACCTGAAGCATGTGCCTCCCTGATGAGCAAGAGGCAGTCCTCTAAGTGCGGAACACATAACAAATTCAACTTATAGAGCCACCCATCCCGAATAGTGTAGTCTAGTAAGGGGGTCGGATTGATAAATTTGAGAGTTTGCAATGCCCCCCAAATCTCTTGAAAGTCGGGGTCAGTAGCATATTGATCCTTCCATGTGTCATAGGTATCACAACACACTTCTAGAATTGAAAGAACTGGAGTGGGAGGCCAAATTAGAAAATCAGCCATCTTATTAGAAGTGTCTTTCTTATATCTAATGACTAAGTGAAATTGTTGAATATAGAAGGCCTATTTAGGATGCCTTTGTTCCTGAATCTCTAATTAAGAGTTGATGAAAATCAAAGGGTGGTGGTCTATATGCAGAATTGTTTCTTTACCCAGCAAATAATGCCTCCATTGCTTGAGCTCTTGAACCAAACTCTAAAATTCCTTGTCATAAGTGCTATATTTTCTCTTTGCGTCGGACAAGGTTTCAGAGTGGTAAGTTTTCGGCCTCAGAAATGTCATAATTTCATCCACGTTTCCCTTCATTATTCCTTACATTTCATCGTCCCCATTAACCTTCCATCATACCATTTTCATAAATATATGTGGGTTTCTCCTTATTATTTTCCATTGTATTCATTTCAGTATTATAAGTGAATTTGTGATTACATATTAGAAAAATAACATATTTTCATTATATATTAAGGTTGGATGAGTTTGATTATGTGTGCAGGAATATGTGAAGATTTCAACAAAGTCAAATATTACCACCTAGCCTCAAATTCGAATTTCATCTTCAAGCTTTGAAGATTTGAAGAATATTTGGGACAATCATTCAAGCAAATTCAAAGGAGAAGATCATGGAGATTTTGATAGGATATCTTATCCAAGATATGAGTGGAGGATTTGAAGGAATAAGTTGAGAGAATAGTGGATCTATAATTATGACACTCTTCAAGACTTTCATGTATATAAGAGAGTGTTCTCTCTTAGTGAAGGGGGGTGAGACATCATGTAATGGATAATTTGGGAAGTTGGAGTTAGAGATGAGAGATTAGACTTAGATCAGTTTAAAGTCTTAGAAGGGGATTCTTAGGTTTGTTATTCTTTCATGCTTTGTCATTTGACTCTTGTAATATAATCTGAGATTGATACATGGTGTGATCTCACTTATGTCTTTTGTCATTCAACTCTTCACATGTTGTATTGTTTTTCCCTTATGCAATTTCTTGCTTTCTTAGTTAGTCTTTCGATACTTTCCTAGATTCATTTCATTTCAGCAATTTAGATTAGATTACTTCCACTTCAGTCCTGCATATATAGTGTGTGTGCTTCGTAAGCCTACGAACCTCGGATTGACAAATTAAATAGTTGGGCAAATACTACAACGGAATTAAATGACAATATTTATGCCTAACATTTTGGCGTCATTGTCAGGGAAGCACGATGGATTGAGGTTTAGTTTGAATTTTCATGCAAGTGTGACTAGTCATGATCCTAAGTCTGACGTGACATATGGGTAAGGGCATGTAGGGTGTGAATTTCAATTGTAGAAAGTGTGTTTTATGTTACTGTGAAGAGTATGTGCTTCAAGAAGAGTATTTTTCATGTGTTTTTTTTATTTTTATTTTTTATTTGGATGTTGTAAGAACCTTCTTTTTCAGCATGTTTTAACAATGAGTGTAAGCTTATAACTACTCACTCAGATCCTCATGAAATTCAAGATATCCTCTTCTCTGGAAGAGGAGATCTTGACAACAATTAAAGATTCAAATACTCCTCCAGAAACAATTGAAGATTCAATATCTAAAAACTCCTATGCATCTGATGACGAACAAACATTCGAGAAGGAGATTGAGGAAGATGAAGAGGAGTTACAGCAAGATCTGAGTGAGGAAAAATTCCCCTATGAAATCATTATTGAACAATGGTTCCAGGTAAGCACTCGATTAGATAAATTTTATTTTAGTTTGTCGTTACAGCAACAAAATTTGTTTATTCATGTAAATTTCTATCTTTCATTTGAAAAATTGCACATGAATATATTTTTGTTATTGTTGCGTGCTTGGCTCCATTAGAAGTTTGACTACACGTAACTAATCTTTGAAGTTTCAATTAGCATAGAGTAGGTATGTTAATGAATAAAACAACATTTTTGCTCTATTTTTTATTTATTTTTTTTAAATAAGTATGCTCTCCTCCGTGCTTCGTGCGATCGCAAGGATCAGAAAATATGGATGATTTTGATTTCAGGAATGAATGTTTTTGCAAACATGCTTAGCAGTAAAAACAATAAAACATTAGATGAATAAAAACAAAACAAAATTTTACATGTTGTTACAGCATGTTGATACAGTGAAAATTTTACATGTTGTTACAGCATACTATTACAGAGAAATTTTACATGTTGTTACAACATGTTACAGTAAAAAATAATAAAAAAATCATGTTGAAACAGTGACATTTTTTTTGTTGTAACAGTCATCTGCAAACAATAAAACTGTAGGTGCATTAGGACTATATTACTTAGGAATGCAATAAAAACAAAATATAAAATATAAAAAAATCTGCAATTTGTCCATGATCAGAGTTTCATTTTTCCATGTTGAAACAGTGTGAACACCAGCTGAAACAATCTCATGCTTGCAAAATTCTCATTGATCTGAGTAGCAACAATGCAATCTCTTGCATTTAATTGAAAACTGCAAACATTTTCACCCTCATGACTTGTTTTCATTCTTCCGACCATAAATTAAAACCTACAACAAAACAATAAACAGAAAAACCTTTAGTTGCAATTAAAAATTATTGGGAGCATGAGAGGCTTATCAAAAGCATGGCCATGGAATGAATTTACATCGTTCAATGTTGTATGATCCACCTAGAATAAGGGTGATCAATCTGAACTTCTCTGTGAAATACAAGCTCTAGAAATTTTACCATAGCAAGAGTAATACCCATTTTTTTCATTCATCTTCGCTAAAGTAATTGCCCAAAAACGTAATTGCCAGAAATGCGTAATTGTTAAAACACATGATTTTAAAACTCATTTTCTGAGAAAACAGAGGTGACATAGAAAAAACTAAAACGTGGGTTTTCTTGCGAACAGAGGCAATTAGGTAACTCAAGAGCGATTTTCTGGATTTCACAACCATTTGGAAGAAATTCAGGGTTTTTCGGAGCTCCGTTTTTCAGACTTCGTGAGGGAAAAACGATTTGTTTTGAATTACGGCACCCTCCAAGAAGAAGAATTCAAGTTAATAACAAACTCTGCTCCACATGGCACGTGATATAAGAGTCCAATTTGATTTAGTAATCATCATTAAATCTTTCAATATCTTTCACATCTTCAGTTGAACTCCAAATCGTGGTTGCTTTGAATGTCATTGCCTCGTTGTTTTAAATTAAAATAACACAAACAACATTTATTTCTTTGTTTGTTAATACTTTAAAAATATGTGTGTGTGTGTGTGTGTGTGTGTGTGTGTGTGTGTGTGTGTGTATGTGTGTGTGTTTTGTTTTATTATAAAACCAAAACAAAACAAACAAAGAAAAACAATAAAACAGTTATAAAAACATTATAAAAATATAAATATAAATATAAAAACACTTCAAAACTAAAATACAAATTTGCAAATGGACATTCTACAAATTCCTGAATTGTTTTCACGATTTATGTTTTTTTTTTTTTTGAGTCACTATCACATCAATCGAAGACAAATCAGTATGCAAGGACAACAGGTATAAAAACGCAGTTTATTTCTATGAGTTTCTTGCATTCATACTTATTTCTGTTTTGCATGATATATTCTTCGCAAATATCACAATTTTTATGTAGGAATTTGTACTAAGTTTTGCAGGAAAGAGGACACTCGCATTTTTTTGTTGAAGTGATTTTCAAAAATCACAAAATTCTCCAAATAACACATACTTTGTTAAACATCTTGAAGGAGTTGTTACTCAACAGAAACAGTTTTGTTGTTACACAAAAACATTTTGCTATTACACAGAAAATTTTTGCACATCTTGTTGTTTGTTGTTACACAATGACCATGCTGATACACAAAAACTTTTTGCGCATCTTGATGTTTGTTGTTACAAAGAAAACATTTTGTTGATACACAGAAACGTTTTGTTGATACACAGAAACACTTTGCTGATACACAGCAATATTTTGTTGATACACAGAAACTTTTTGCGCATCCTTATGTTTGTTATTACACAGAAACATTTTGCCAAATTCATACTGTAACACTGTCCCATTTCTCCTTCAAAGCTGATTAATCATCCTGGTGTTGAATCCCATCTTCCATTGTCTTAACTTTCATGACTTCACACATGCCTATTCTTTTCTCAGTTGCATACATTCCCTTATATTTTTAAGTTCATTTTTGCCTTTACAGTTTTCCTTCTGAATAAAACAAACCCCCTTTCCATGATTACAATTCCTTGCCATAAACCCTGTTGCTACTGAGATCTTTACATCTATAGTCCTACCAATATTTTTTATAAACTCATGTTGACTGATGTGGGATTCCTTAAGGCCCACCTTTCAACAGTCTTTCCCCATCGACCTCGACACCTTATCTAGGATATAGACTAGAGTTCATTTTGAGTACCTTGAGGCTTGCATGCCTTAATGGCAAGCTCTCTTGCTAGCAATCATGGGAATACATCAATGTCCCTTGATTGTTAGATATTGCAAGTGGCTCGACATCAGCCCATCTATTTGCACTTCGCAAGATGTACTCGGGTACCTTGACACTCATTGACATCACTGGTGAGTTTGTCTCGCATTGGTTAATGGCATTCATCAATGGCCGGTAATCCAATGATTTCTCTTCATGCTCGACATCAACACATTTATTCACATGACTAGAATTGTACCATCGATTTGTAGCAAGTGAATACTATACACTTTTTCATGATCCCCTCAGCAGTTGTAGCAGTTTGATTTCCAAATTCTGATCTATGAGAGTACCACAGTTCCATATTCTCTACCTTCCACATTTGTCATGATTCAGCAGTAGCAGTTCAGATTCCTTCACTTCCCATGATCCAGTTACAGCAACAGCAACATTAGCAGTTCCGTTTTCCTGATCTTGCAGCAGTGACACCTTCCATCTTCCATCAGTCACAGTCAGATATTCTTTGCTCGAGCAGTTACAGCAATTGCAGCTACACCGCTAGTCACATTTTCTTGATCCAGTAGCCGCAACAGCTACATCTACTTTTTGGGTAAGTGGAGGTATGTTCTTTTCTAATCTTTAATCACACAATTCCTTATATACCGACTTGAATATTTGGAAAATTTTCTCGCCATGCTCTCTTTCCTTCCATGACCTACACTAAGTTGCATGAGGGCATGCAACCGATTCAGTT
>JASDQU010012794.1:38188-59431 GCA_032191745.1 Picea mariana
CCATTTTCCCATCTCTTTTACTGTTTACCAAATTTTATTTTCCGACGACACTTTGTTTCATTTCGATTGATACACATATTGGTACGATTCATAAAGATAAAGAAAAGGCTTTCTTATACTCAGTGATGCTCTCTTATGCACATTGATATCTTATTATTTCCAGTGAGTACATGGCTAAATTATTGTAGCAAGAAAATCAGTAAGTGAAATGAATGTTGTTAACACAAGAACCAACATCTTTTGTATTCATGGTTGTCACACAAGAACCAACCATAAGAAAATTTTGCATATTGTTACACATGTATTACATGATGTTATACATGTATTTTACATGCTACTACTCCTATATGTCAAATCCTGGAAATATTTTTTATTAAAAGGACATCATCAATCAAAGACATAGTTTAAATGCCAAAAGTTCTTAAGAAGATTCATGCATGGTTGCATGAGGACATGAAACAAGTTGAGTTGGGGGGTATGTTGGGCCTCAGAAATGTCCTATTTCCATCCATCTTTCCCTTCATTATTCATTACATTTCATCGTCCCATTAACCTTCCATCATACCATTTTCATAAATATATGTGGGTTTCTTCTTATTATTTTCCATTGTATTCATTTCAGTATTATAAGTGAATTTGTGATTAAATATTAGAAAAATAACATATTTTCATTATATATCAAGGTTGGATGAGTTTGATGATGTGTGCAGGCATATGTGAAGATTTCAACAAAGCCAAATATTACCACCTAGCCTCAAATTCGAATTCCGTCTTCAATCTTTGAAGATTTGAAGAATATTTGGTAGAATCATTCAAGCATATTCAAAGGAGAAGATCATGGAGATTTTGATAGGATATCTTCTCCAAGATATGAGTGGAGGATTTGAAGGAATAAGTTGAAAGAATAGTGTATTTGTAATTATGACACTCTTCAAGACTTTCATGTATATAAGAGAGTGTTCTCTCTTCATGAAGGGGGGTGAGACATCATGTAATGGGTAATTTGGGAAGTTGGAGTTAGAGATGAGAGATTAGACTTAGATCAGATTGAAGTCTTAGAAGGGGATTCTTAGCTTTGTTATTCTTTCATGCTTTTTCATTTGACTCTTGTAATATAATCTGAGATTGATATATGGTGTGAGCTCACTTATGTATTTTTTCATTCAACTCTTCACATGTATTTTTTTTCCCTTATGCAATTTTTTGCTTTCCTAGTTAGCCTTTCGATGCTTTCCTAGATTAATTTCATTTCAGCAATTTAGATTAGATTACTTCCACTTTAGCCTTGCATATATAGTGCGCATGATTTGTAAGCCTACGAACCTCGGATTAACAAATTAAATAGTTGGGAAAATACTACAACGGAATTAAAAAACAATATTTCCACCTAATAGTAAGCAATGGGGTGTCCTCCCTATTTAAGTAAGACACCAATAGCATATTGTGAGGCATCAGACTCAATCTCAAAGGGTTGGGAGAGGTCCGGTAGGTGTAAGACAAGGGATGAGAAGATGGTGTCTTTGAGATGAGCAAAGTGACTAGTTTCTTCTTTAGTCCAGATAAATGTAGAAGAACTATTTGAGAGTTGATGCAAAGGACGAGCAAGCTGTGAAAAATATGGAATGAACTTACGATAGAAATTGATGCCACCCAGAAATATTTTGAGCTCCCTAGTTGAAGAAGGCAATGGCCATTACTTCAATGCTTGGATGTGGGATGGATCTAGTTCAATACCCTCTGAGCTGACCACAAAGTCGAGATAGGGAATTGAAGTCTAACCAAAATATGACTTCTTCGCTTTGACTTGTAACTTGTGTTCTCGCAGAATTTGGAGAACTTGTTGGACATGTTGCATGTGAGTGTCCCATGTACGGCTGAAGATGAGAATTTCGTCTAAGTAAATGATCACAAATTGACCCAATTGTTCCCTAAAGATGTCATTGATGAGCCTCATGAAAGTGGCTCAGGAATTGGTGAGGCCGAAGGGCATAACTTTCCACTCAAAAAGACCAAATTTGGTCTTGAAAGTTGTTTTCCAAACATCATTTGGGTTCATTCGAACTTGATGGTAGTCGGCTGTCAAATCCAATTTAGTAAACCACTTAGCTCCTTGGAGGGTATCAAGTAACTCCTCAATCCAGGGTAGGGGATAACGGTTTTTTACTGTGGCTTTGTTCAAGGCTCGGTAATCAATCACAAGGCGCATTTGTGAAGTATCTCTTTTGGGGATGATAAATGCGGTAGAATCACAGGGAGAAGATGATGGTTGGATGTGGCCACAGTTGGTGAGTTCAGTCAATTGTCTTTCCATTTCCTCTGTTTCTGTTGGGGCCAACCGGTAAGTAGGGGCGTTAGGTAAAGTAGATCTAGGGATGAGATGAATGGAATGGTCAATGTGTCGAGAGGGGGGGGAGTCCCTCCAGAGGTTGAAATACATCTGCAAAATCTTGGAGGAGGGGAGTCATTATTTCAAGAACAGGGTGAGTGGTATTGTTTGGTGTTATTGGGCACACCAAACAAAGAGAGACAAATTGGTTTAAATGTACATGTGATATTTGTTCTTTGGTAGCAGGGGGTTTGGGTGTTGTTGCGGTTAATATATAAGTGTGGCCTTCTTTAGTAAGTTTGTATTGGAGGAATTTGGCCATATATATAGCATTTCTTTGGGTTTGGTATGGGATACCTAGCAGCAAATCCGAACAATCCAAGGGGGAGACATCACAGAGGACAGCATCTTTGAATCGACCTATGGAAAAAGAGACCAAACAGCGTTGAGAAACTAAGAGGCGAGGGCCATCCTTCTAGACCCATCCGAGATAATAGGGTTGTGGATGGGGAGTAGTAACCATATTAAGGTGATTGACAAGGTCTTGAGACACCAAATTCTTCTGGATTCCATTGTCCATAATCAGTAAAGACAAGAAGTTTTTAATTTGGCAATTATGAGTGAAGAGGGGTTGGGTGGAGGAGTTTGAATCTTCATGGGTCATTAGGATCAGTGAGGGATCCACTTCTGTGGTATTGTCCAGAGGAACTTCTTTGGTATCTTACACTTGGGGGGGCACAATGAGCTCAGTCGGTAGGGTTTTGTTGGTCTTTATATTTTGGAGGATTTGACAATCTCATGAATTGTGTGAAGTATTCTTGTGAAATGAGCACCAGGGTGTCCTTGTATTTGCATTGGGTGTGGGAATTTGAGCCTGAGGAGATGGAAAGAGGGTTGAAGGATTGGAGCTAGATGGTTGAGAGGTGGAGGGGTTGGTGTAAGGAGTATGACCCCTAGGAGAAACTTTCCTTTCTATAGCCAAAGATCTTTGAAATTTTTAGTCTAAAGTTGGATTTTGAAACAGATCTACTTCTCGACAAAACTAAATTAATAAACCAACAACAAACTTTAGTATAAGTACCTCTTTCGGATCTGGAATATGAAGTAAGAGGCGCATCTTTCATAAGAATTCTATGTAGCCTTGCACTCCTTGTGAAGGGAGTTGTTGAAGTTGGTGTCATTTGATCCACAAGGATTTCACATAACCAAGTGGGTAGAAATGGTTTATCAATGCCTCGAAAAGTCAAGCCCAAGTTCTGATGGGTTTGGAAGTAGAGGATTCTATAGCATCCCCAATCTCTATCACAAATGTGGTCTTCTCTTGCTCTGTATCCCACCAAGTTTGTGCAAGTGCTTCTAATTGTAAGGCTGAAATCTGGAGATTTCTCTCCTCGGTAAGGCCTGGACATGTATTGAAATAGGTGGAGAGGCTACAGATCCAGGAATCCACAACTTCTCCATTGGTTTAACCAACAAATTTGGGTAGTTGGATTTGAGTGTCCAACCTGAAGGGTTCTAGATTGTTTTGTTGTTGCATTCTGAGCAACTTATTGAGGATAGAGGCAAGATCTTGGACAGGATTTGAAGTGTTGGAATCTGAGTCTACTTCCAAGGGATCTTTTCATGGAAGCATTGTGAGGCCAACTAAATATCAAGGCACACCTAGTTTGCAACACTGAAAAATGGGCCAGGCTCTGTTTTGTGAATAGAGGACCCAAAACCCTAAAGAAACGGAGTTGAACTGGTCTAGAGGGAGATATATGTATTGTTTTAGATCTATTGAACTCCTCTCTTTTGTAGTGGATATATGTGCGTCCTTGGGGCTATGAGATCTGTTGAGCTTCTTGCATGAATATGTAAACCTTGGAATGGGCGAAATCTTGACTATTTCATTAAAACCCCCAAAAAACAATTAGCTCAATCTTCAAGATCGGAATATTTTCCATGGATCTTGAGGCTCTAATACTAATTGATCTACCCAAAAGGGCGATATATTGGAGAAGGTGACCAAACAAACCATATTCTGACTTTTGGCCAAAAACTCCTCAGGGGCGCACCATTGGTTTGGGTGACCAAGCAATGGAGATCCAATGTCGGGATGATCTGAGAGTAGCCAAGAGGATGTGGCTATCTCAGTGTGAGTCCCAAGGATCAACAGGAGAATATCAATGCAGCCATAGAATAGGGCACACTTACTTCATCCCAGCAAATGAAAAATCAGCAAGGGTGCAAACACCAGGTTGGTGCACCCTCCTTTTTGCCTCAGAAAATTGAAGGAAAACAATTTTCTCCCTGAGATATTCGCTAGCTAATGGAGTAATCTCTCTCTCAGAGTTGGAAGCATGGAAAACAGAGAAACCAGGATGCAGCCATGAAGAAAAGCGCACTAGCTAACCCTGAGAACCCCAAAAAATGAAAATGCAGCAAACGTGAAATGTAAACTCAGAAGAAAAAAAATCAAATGAGACACATAGCTTCAGGAAAAAGATAAGAATGTTTTATTTGAGTCCTATTTCACCTTATATACTGAGGGAACCATTTATTTACATGTGCTTAATTAAATAACATCAAAAGGTGAAAATGGGTCGTGCCTAGGTGGTTGACTTGTGCACCCCAAGTGGACATTCCCCTACGTGGCCTCCTTGGCCCAAGGGAGGCATGGTTTCCACGTAGTAAAAAAAAACAAATTTTCCCACCATTTGGAAAAATTCAAAATCCATGCACAGAGAAACAGATTGAAGGAAAGTAAGGGAAGCACCGAAAATGGTAAAAATGAATTTTCTGGCAAGTAATTGTTTTTTATTAAACCCTATTTTGGTGCACTCGATGACTAAATGCACTGGTGCTAAAATATTTACATAGCACATCGGCTAATGTTTTTTTATAAATAATCCAAACACGGTGTGCCCTTTTAGAGCATGGGTGCGTCAAGTTACTATGGAGCGCACCGACATATATATTTTTTTGAAAAAACTCCTACAATGATGCATAATTTTTTTATTTCACCCTGTCATAGTGCAGTCGATTATTCGACACACCAGGGCATCTGGTGTTACATAGGGAACCGGTTATTTTTTTTTTAAATAAACCTAACACGGTGCTCCCTTTGGAGAAACAGTGCACACCTGTGTGTCAGTATACTACGGAGCATACCGGTGTATATTTTTTGAAATAGTACTACAATGGTGCATAAATGATTTTATTTAACCATGTCACAATGCACTATATTATTAGAGGCACCGGTGTCTCTAATTTTAACAAGTGCATCGAATTATAATTTTTTTTAAATAACCCTATCATGGCGCGTTCGTTTAGAGCACGTGTCCTGAATGCTACATCAATATACCATGGAGTGCACATGAGTATATTTTTCGAAATAATCCTACGATGGTATGTGTTTTTTTTATTTAGTCATGTCACAATGATGTTATTAATGCAACGTCATGGTGCGTTTAAGTGTTGTATATGCACTAGTACGATTTCTTTTAAATATAAGAACCATTATGCTTTAAAAGTTATTGAAATTTCTATTTGTGAGTAATATAGATTAGAATTTTTCTAGTTAGAGCATGTTGTAGACTCAAGGATTTGGTGAACTCCCAACTATATTATTAACAAGAAATCATTATAGATTAGGATTTTGAGAGATGGTTATGATCATTGATGGAGACATCAAGGTTATGATCATTGGTGGTGATATCATGCAAGTTATGATCATTGATGGTGAGATCATGCAGGTTATGATCATTGACTATGATGTCATGCACTTTATGATCATTAACGACGAGATCACACAAGTTATGATCATTGAAGACAATATCACGCAAGTTATGATCATTGACAGTGAGATCAAGCAGGTTATGATCATTGATGATCATGCAAGTTGGTTATGATCATTGACGGTGAGATCACACAAGGTTATAATCATTGATGATCATGATGGAGATATGGGAAGGGCGATCCAAATGGTAGTAGGTACCCATGGAGAAAGATTCCCATCGTGGACATCATGGTCATAAGAACTCAAATTGTCATCATAATCACACATAATTGTGAATTAGCAACTAATATAGATTAGAATTTCGCTAGAAAACCCGTTGGTTCGGACTTCACCAAATACTTGATTCTACAACATGCTTGAGATGATTATAGATTATAATTTTGAAATGTTACCCATACTTTAGACTCAAGTCTTTATAGTTGAAATGCATATACTTTAGATTCAAGTCTTTACAACTGAAATGGAGACAGAAAAATTCACAAAAACACCAAGGAAATAAATCCATCTCCCTCTCCCTCGCCTCCCAATATTGTACAACATTGTACAGGTCAACCCTCTTCTCCTATTGATGTTGTTTATCTCTCGTCTGACATCTCTGCATGATTAAGAATATGGCCGGTAATTTTTTAATTTAACCCTTTTACAGTGCGCTAAATAATTAGTCGCACCAGTGCATCGTTATTTACGTAGTGCATCGGAGTATTTTTTTTTTTAAACCTTACCATGGTGTTCCATTGTTTGGGAGAAACTGTCTGCACCGGTGAAATTTTTTAAGTAGTGCATTGTCATATATAAAAAAATTTAAAATAACACTACCACGGTGCACAATTTTTTATAGCAATTGTGCGTCCGAGTGCATCATTATTTATGTAGCACATTGAAGTGTTTTTTTTTTTGAAATAACCCTACTACAGTGCGTTAATTTTTCGGGCACCAGTGCGTCAGTTGTATAAAATGCATCGGTGCATTATATATTTATAAACGCACCATAAAAAAACATCTGCTAAAACCTTTGCCTACTTGCCTCCACTAATATCCTCCGCTATAAATGGATTTTTGGGCTATTTTAATAGGGGCATCTGCAAAAACCTCCACTAGAGGGTCTTTTCCTTGTAGTGGAGAGATAAAATAAGAGAGATAGTTAGAGAGGAATAGGGAGAGAGAGGTAAAGAGAAAGGGAGGGAAGAGAGGGGAAGGAAGAGATAAAGGGAAGGAAAGAGAAAGTAGGAGAGAAAGAGAGAGAGATTGGGGGAGAGAGGGGAAGAGAGGGAAGGACAGGGAGAGGGAGGGGGGAGAGAGAAAGGGAAAGGGGGTGAGAGGGAGAGAGAAGGAGATGGGGGCCAGAGAGAGTGAGGGATCGAGGGAGGGAGGTAGAGAGAGAGAATTAGAGGGTGCGAGAGGGAAGAATGTGGAGAGAAGATGGAAAGAGTTAGTGGGGTAGAGAGAGGGGGGGTGATGGGGGAGAAATAGAGATAGGGGAAGAGGCAGACAAGGAGAGAGGTAAGAGACAAAAGAGAGAAAGGGATATGGAGAGAGATGGGGGGGGAGAGTGAAAAATAGGTAGGGAGAGGGAGTTTGGAGAGAGAGAGAGAGAGAGAGAGAAAGATGGAGGGAGGGAGGGAAAAGGGGGAGAGAGATTTATTTTTTGTTAATAGAAATGTGTGTGAATTCTTATTCCTAATAACACACATGTGTTTTAGGAACGCACATGTGATTTAGGAACACATGGACGTTCCTAAAGCATGTGTGTTATTTTCATTTCAATTTTTTTCGGGCATGAGTGACAACTCTAGCTTACGTGTTTGCTAAGTTGGTTACCTAGGATTTTGGTTCGAAATGAAAAAACTAGTGGTTTGGTCTACAAATACTAAAAACCTCCATTTTTATGAATACCTCTCTATATCTCTATTTTTTATGTTATTTTTCTATTGGCTAGACAAATCCATTGTTGACGAAACTACACACACAGATAGATTCGGCTATGTAGATTCAATATATATATATAGTAAATATTGTTAAACTATTTTTAATCTATTTTTGTCTTGACATATATCAAAATACTAAAATACATACCTCTTTCATTTCTTCTACAACTTTTTTTCATCTTAATTATTTTTAAAATGAGTTATATATCGCATTAGAATATACCAATATCTACAATCTAAAATAAAATAAAATAAAAAATTGATAATGTTAAAACCATCGTAGCCTACACTAATGGAAGGTGTTGTATTTTCAAGGATATATTGACTTTCATAATTTAAAAAATATATATAATTAATATTAAAAAATTTGGAAAAATACAACACACTAGAATAATGGCTTCTCTACAATTATACAAAATTTTGAAAGGAAATTCCATTGTTAAGGTACTCAACACCTATACTGACGAAGGCATATACCTTATTTGTTTCTAGAAAAATAACATACTACTCTTAGAAAAACTCAAATTCCACATAGTTATTCAAAATTTCTATAAATAAAAATTGTATACTTGGAAAGATAATTCAATTTCCTACATTTCATTTTTTTACACCATATTCAAATTCATTGTAAAAGTACCTTGAATAATCCAGCCAAGTTAACATATTGTTTTTTTTCCATGTTTTAATTGTCACTAACGCGTCATGAGAGACCATCATTATCTTGCAGTCACCCTCTACCTTCTTTCTAATCTCAGTTGTTTGCGGTAAAGATAAGAAACTGGCACTCAAACTCAGTACATGATATACATCAATGATCACACTATTATGACATTCAATCTTTCTAAAACCATAAACAATAAGTGCATAATCATCTACTACACCTTTTTTGGGGTCGCTTCACTTAATGAAGAAAATAGATAATCATATTTAGCCATATGATGGGTGCAACCAAACTCATCTATTCGTTCATTATGAGAAGTGTGAACATGTTAGGCCTAAAAAGAACTAATAAAAAACATATAGTTATCTTCCTTACATTTTGAAGTTTGGTGTTGTGAGTAAGTCGATCTTCTAGTTGACATGTCTCCTTCGAGATTCTTCACTTTCTCTTCTAGGGCATTGGTTTTCTACTAGAAGTCCTTCTACATCCACAATAATAATAGATTTTCTTGTTTATACCTTTCTTAGTCAAAGTACAATCACCATGATTTATCTTAACATTTTTGTATATGCAATCAATTATTTCTCTTAACTATATTATCAACCTCTTTCTCTATAATTCTATCGACCCTTTCCCTTAATCAATTGTTCTTGTTGATTGACCTCGATTTTTTAAAGAAATTTTTCCTATTGCATAATAAAAAATCACAGAAAGAATCAAAAGAATAATCCTTACCACCATCTTTTCTAAAATTCTAGCATGCACAAAACATTGAATAGAACACATCATAAGGTGTCTTTCGATATATCAGGATTAATTTTATGACTTGACCATCCTTCTTTGGAAAATACTTTCCATGCTCACCCAATTTCCTTAGATGTGAGCCAAGTAACCTTCAATTATTCAAAGAAGAGAGGATTCAAAGAGGCAAATTCTTTTCCAATCTCTTTAAACTAACTTTCAATGGTTTTATCAAACTAAGCCTCCATATTCTTCTAGACAACATTATGATAGTTGATCCGAGTAATATAAAAGTGAATGTCCCTGGATATTTAAGTCCCTACAACCTCATCATTCTTTCCACTAATGACAAATGTTTCCCAGTCATCCTTAAGATTTGAAACTATAGTCTTTGTAAATGGCTAGATAAATTCCATGTATTGTGTCCATATTCAATAATTGTAACCATTTATAACCACAATCTCGTGCTTGGAACACATGATGTTGATTGATGCAGGAGCATCTACAACTCGCCAAGCGAGCCAGCGCATGGAGAAAGATGGACAATTGGACGAGCCAGCCAACTTCAGATTTTGAATTTTACCTTGGTATCGTTGCACCGCCGTTTAACAAAAGGCATTCAAAGCCGGGCGCACTTGTATTATGTTATAGATAGGAAGGCATTTAAGAATATTAAGGCTGTTAGATAGAAATTTATGGTAGATTAGACAGTCACCTTTTGAGAGGGAAAACGGAGTATAGACACCCTCCCTTGTATCATTGTAACATTACATCCATCAAGCATTAGCATTGAGAGCAAGCAGAGCAAAGCAGAGAATTTGTGAAGAACCTCCATGTACAGTTATTCAATTAATAGGAAGAGCTTTGATTCTATTCCATGGACATGTTTGATCTCTATGTGTTGTTGATACTATGCTTGTGCATGTTTGCTTCTTTCTACGCTTATCTGTTATATGCTACTTATGTGATTGCATATCAGGTTCGAAACCTGAGAGAGTGAAGGAATGAGTTTCAATTGTTTCTCTTTTTAGGCCAGGAGATTCCTGCATAGAGTGCAGTTGAATTCCTCCGCATAGAGTGCATCGAGGAGGCTAAGCAGTTGAACTTTTGTCCTCTATTACTCAGAGTCGTTTTGAGTTATTTGAGCCGTGCAGGTGAGTGCAGGTCNATGCTACTTATGTGATTGCATATCAGGTTCGAAACCTGAGAGAGTGAAGGAATGAGTTTCAATTGTTTCTCTGTTTAGGCCAGGAGATTCCTGCATAGAGTGCAGTTGAATTCCTCCGCATAGAGTGCGTCGAGGAGGCTAAGCAGTTGAACTTTTGTCCTCTATTACTCAGAGTCGTTTTGAGTTATTTGAGCCGTGCAGGTGAGTGCAGGTCGAAACTGTTGCGAGCGTGAATGCACAGGAGCCGGAAGACTTCATCACTTTTGGAGGTGATTGAAAACCGAGCACAGGGAGTGTGTTCGAGGAATCCTTGAAGGAGTCCGAGTTGATAAAAGCTCAGGAGGGATAGTTCCTTCATTTCGCTGTGGAATCGACCCCAGTGGAGGTCACACAGGACGAAGGTGTTAGAGCAGAGATCTCTTCATAGAGGAAGAGAATCGACGACTTGAGTTGGTCGTGAAGACTCGCGAAGTCCCGTGGGTCATTGGATCTGGGAGAAGGAGCGAGAAGGTTAACCCTCAGGCGAAGGAAGGATCATTTTCCATCGCATATCGGCGAATCGGGGTTGGTGTGTGCAAGAATCCCATGCACGTCGAAATCGAGAAGTGTGATCCCCCGATTTGATCGGAGTCGTCGATCGCTGGAGGGACAGGTGGCACAAATCCGAAACATCAGAGTTTCGGCATTCGGGGTTTCCAACAGCAAGGGACTTGGCGTCGTGGATCCGTGATCCGCGAAATCCCTAGGTTGATGTGGCAGCGTGGGACCCCAGAGAAATAGTGGAATACAGGTGGCGTATCTGCGTGGGATCGTCGTTTCGATACTCGGGGATTTGAAATATAAGGGTTCGGCATCGCGAGTAGCGATACCCCGAGGTCGACCATTGACCGTCGGGGATCGGGGTTTCGGTGTTTGACTACACGAGGACTGTGCTGCAAGCCTCGCGACTTCGCGAGACCCGATCTCCCAACACTCGAAGGGGAGGTTGCCGAGAAGACTGTGGGTAAATAACTATTGAGGGAGTTGGAAGAGCTTGGACTCTTCGGGCCTAAGGGTGAGAAGGTCCTGGTGGGGCGACCGTTGCCAGTGAGGGGCAGGTTGCTATCAAGTGGTATCAGAGCAAGGTTGTGGAAGTTCTCTTTGTTCAGGTATCAGAGAGAAGCAGAGACAAAATGCCGCCCAGAAGAGAGAGGTAGTCACCTGATCGTGAGGACAGGGACGCGCAGAGAAGAGGCAGGCCAGCAGGTAATGCTGAGATGGAACGACAGATGCGAGATCTCAAAGTGAGACTCGAAGAAATGGAAACTGCACAGAGTCATGGAACTGGTGCAGCAGAGTTCAGCGATTCCGAGGTTGAAGAGGAAGATGGACATGCTAAAGAGGAAGTCTCAGCAGAAGATGCCTCGACAGAGAGGTTGATCAGGGTCATTTCGAGGATGAGCTTGAAGACAAAGATG
Organism: Picea mariana; assembly: GCA_032191745.1. Taxonomy (NCBI): domain Eukaryota; kingdom Viridiplantae; phylum Streptophyta; class Pinopsida; order Pinales; family Pinaceae; genus Picea; species Picea mariana. Next base: position 50,248 of record JASDQU010012794.1, read on the forward strand.
GACATCCCGACTTATGAGGGAAGTCTAAACACTGAGGAGTTGCTGGATTGGATCCGAGCACTCGATACCTACTTCAATTATGAAGATATCGAAGAGGACAAGAAGGTGAGACATGCCGTCACCAAGCTGAAGGGACATGTAGCCTTATGGTGGGACGAGCTGCAGGCGGACAGGCGTTCCAAAGGCAAACAAAAGATCAAAAGCTGGGATCGCATGATCGCCAAGATGAAGGTGAAATTTATTCTGAGAGATTACCAGATCACTCTGTTCAGGTGCATGCAGAACCTGAGACAGAAGTTGATGTCGGTGAAAGAGTACACCGGGGAATTTTACAGGCTCAACATTCGAGCAGGTCATCGGGAAAGTGATGACGAAAAGGTGGCAAGATATCTGAATGGTCTCAGGTATGATATTCAGGATGAATTGAGCATGCTGACCATCCGGACAGTTGAGGATGCGTACCAGGTGGCTCTGAAAGCAGAAGAAAAGCTGAGCCGCAAGCAGGGACAGCGAGGGCGAGGCAGGAGCCAGCCACGAGGAAAAGTTGTTGTTCAAGAGAGAACACAGAATCCCAGGGAGGATTGGAAGAGGCCTCATGGTAGAGCTAAAAGAGGTGGAACCTCACAGCAGAGGCAGCAAAATGTTGAGCCGAGGAGATAGCAAGATGATCAGCAAGGAGGATATGCTGATGCAAATACATTTCCTCGTACCCGAGGTAGAGGAAGGGGCAGAGGAGGAGTTATCACATGTTTCACGTGTGGCAAAGACGGTCATAAATCCGTTGACTGTCCAGAGAGGAAGATGGACAGAAGTGAAGCTCACATCACTGAGGCGCAGCAGAGGCATGATGTTGAGAGCGAGGATGCGGACAGTGGAAGGTCGCTTGGAATGCATAAGGTCCTTTTAAAACCTGAGAAGGAGGTGAACAGCTCAGTGCAGCGGAGCAGACTGTTCAGAACAGGTTGTACATCCAAGGACAGGAAGTGCAAGGTCATAGTAGACAGCGGGAGCACCGATAATCTCGTTTCGACCGAGATGGTGGAGAAATTGGAGCTGAACACAACTAAGCACCCGAGCCCATATAAATTCTCGTGGTTGCAGAAAGGACACCAGGTACGTGTTACAAAACAATGCTTGATAAATTTTAGAATGGGTGAATACAGAGATGAAATTCTTTGTGATGTCATTCCCATGGATGTATGTCATGTATTATTGGGAAGACCATGGTAGTTTGATAGAAATGTTGTTCATGATGGGAGGACGAACACATACACCTTGGAGAAGGATGGAAAAATGCACACGTTGCTGCCAATGAAAGATAAAGAAGTGAAACCAAAAGTTAGCAGCACGATACTTCTCATGAGTGGGAAAGAGCTTCTCACAGAGTTAGAGAAGGATGAGGATCCATAGTTCTTTGTTGTCAGGAAGCCTAGAATTGTCCTGACAAGCACAAGAGTGGACGACTTGCCAGAGGAGATACAGCAACTGCTGGGAGAGTTTGCTGACATCATCATGGATGAACTACCTCATTCGTTGCCACCGATGAGGAGTGTGAGTCACCATATTGACCACATTCCAGGAGCAAGTCTACCAAATAAGGCAGCGTACAGGTTGACACCTCAGGAGAACGAGGAGGTCAAAAGGCAGGTTCAAGATCTGCAGGACAAAGGACTGGTCAGAGAGAGTCTTAGTCCATGTGTCGTTCCAACGGTACTGAGTCCGAAGAAGGACGGAGGCTGGAGGATGTGTACAGACTCCAGGGAAATAAACAAGATCACCATCAGGTACAGGTTCCCATTGTTGAGAATGGACGACTTGATGGATTGCCTAAGTGGGGAAAATTATTTTTCGAATATAGATCTCAAGAGCGGATATCATCAGATCCGGATGAGAGAGGGAGATGAGTGGAAAACAACATTCAAGACAAATGAGGGTTTGTACGAATGGCTGGTCATGCCGTTTGGCTTGACGAATGCACCCAGCACTTTTATGAGGCTGATGAATGAAGTCCTGCGGGAATTCATTGGCAAATTTGTGGTGGTGTACCTGGATGATATACTGATTTTCAGTAAAACCAGGGAAGAACACTTGAGGCATTTGGCCATTGTAATGAGGAGATTACAGCAGGAGAAGCTGCTAGTTAATTTGAAGAAATGCTCGTTTATGCAGACAGAGCTCATATATCTGGGTTTTGTAATCTCAGCAAATGAGTTAAAGATGGATCCTGAGAAGGTAAATGTAATCAGGAATTGGCCATCGCCGAGAAATGTTTTTGAGGTAAGGAGCTTCCATGGATTGGCAAGCTTCTACAGGAAATTCATTTGGAATTTCAGCAGAATCAGTGCCGCGATGATGGACACTGTGAAGAAGCGGCATAAAAATTTTCAGTGGACAGCGGAGGCCAGAAAGGAGCTTCAATCTGTTGAAGCAAAAGATAACGAAGCAGCCAATTCTAGTGCTGCCTGATTTTCGGAAAACCTTCCAAGTGAAGTGTGATGCCAGTGGGTATGCTGTTGGAGGGATTTTGAGTCAAGATGATAGACCTGTGGAATACTACAGTGAGAAGCTGGATGATGCAAAATTGAAGTACTCCACATATGATAAAGAATTCTATGCCATTGTCCAGGCATTGAAGAAGTGGAGGCACTACCTCATACCCAAAGAATTTGTGTTGTACAGTGATAATCATGCACTGCAATTCGTGAGCCAGCAAGAGAAGTTGAATCAGAAGCATGCAAAGTGGGTGGAATATATGCATAATTTTACATTTGTGATAAAGCACATTTCGAGGACTGCGAACAAGGTAGCTGATGCCTTGAGCAGAAAATGTTTATTGCTGCAGGAGTTCAGAGTCAAAACCTTGGGTTTTGAAAATCTGAAAGATATGTATGCAGGTGACGCAGATTTTGGCGAGACATACGAGGCAGCCGAGAACCCAGTTCTCAGGGATAGGAGTCCATGGATTGACTACCTGATCCAGGATGGATTGCTTTTCAAAGGCAATCAGCTATGCATACCAGATTTCTCTATGAGAGAGAATTTGGTGAAGGAGAAGCACAGCGGAGGCTTAGCAGGTCATTTCGGGCATGACAAAACATTCGCCAAGATGAGCGAATCGTATTTTTGGCTAGGCATGCGGGCAGATGCAAAAAGGTTTGTTGACAGGTGTCGAATATGTCAACACGCGAAAGGGCGAAAGCAGAACATAGGGTTCTATCAACCGTTGCCCATACCCAAGAGGCCATGGGACGCCATTAGCATGGACTTCGTATTGGGTTTACCGAGGACACAGCGAGGAGTTGACTCCATTTTTCTTGTGGTGGACAAATTCTCGAAGATGGCACATTTTATCCCGTGTCATAAGACGAGCGATGCAACTCACATCGCCAATTTATTTTTCAAAGAGATCGTGCGATTGCATGGATTGTCGCGAAGCATAGTCTCAGATTGGGATACGAAGTTCATAGGTCACTTCTGGAGGACATTATGGAAGAAGCTGGGGACTGACTTGGCATTCAGTTCTGCTTACCATCCGCAGACAGATGGGCAGACGGAAGTGGTCAACAGAAGCTTAGGGGATCTGTTGAGGAGCCTAGTGGTGGAGCATCACAGCAGCTAGGATTAGATCTTACCACAGGCAGAGTTCACGTACAATGATTCGGTGAATCGAAGTACAGGCAGGAGCCCATTTCAGATYTTGTATGGGACACAGCCGAGAGGAGTGTCTAAACTCAGGGAGTCAGAACAGGCTGAGATTTGCAGCGCGAGGGCTGAAGAATTCGTARAGGCGATGCAAGAACTTCACACGCAGGTGAAGCAGCGCTTGCAGAAGACAAACCAGGAGTATAAGCGCAGAGCCGACCAGAGAAAGAGACAGCTTCAGTTTGAAGTTGGAGACTTGGTTCTGGCGCATTTGAGGAAAGAAAGGTTCCCGAGGGGAACATACAACAAGCTCAAAATGAAGAAAATTGGGCCATGCAAAATTCTGAGGAAATTTGGCGAGAATGCATATGAGCTTGAGTTACCAGAGGGCATCGGGATATCTCTGATTTTCAACATTTCGGATTTATACCCGTATAAAACTGATGAAGAAGACACTGGAACTGAGGAACCAGTGGTCCGGTGGCAGAAGCAGTTGCCAGTTGCACAGAAGCCTGAGATGGAGTGCATACTAGATAAGAGAGTTGGAAGAAAGACCAGGAGAAAGCAATATTTTGAATACCTGGTAAAATGGAAGAACCACCCAGTGGAGGATGCTAGCTGGGAGACAGAGGCAGTCATACAGAAGTATGGGCAGACTGTAACGGAGCTTATGAGCATGAGCCCATGAAATCTTTTGAGCCGAGGAGTATGATGCAGGAGCATCTACAACTCACCAAGCGAGCCAGCGCATGGAGAAAGATGGACAGCTGGATGAGCCAGCCAACTTCAGATTTTGAATTTTACCTTGGTATCGTTGCACCGCCGTTTAACAAAAGGCATTCAAAGCCGGGCGCACTTGTATTATGTTATAGATAGGAAGGCATTTAAGACTATTAAGGCTGTTAGATAGAAATTTATGGTAGATTAGACAGTCACCTTTCGAGAGGGAAAACGGAGTATAGACACCCTCCCTTGTATCATTGTAACATTACATCCATCAAGCATTAGCATTGAGAGCAAGCAGAGCAGAGCAGAGAATTTGTGAAGAACCTCCATGTACAGTTATTGAATTAATAGGAAGAGCTTTGATTCAATTCCATGGACATGTTTGATCTCTGTGTGTTGTTGATACTATGCTTGTGCATGTTTGCTTCTTTCTACGCTTATCTGTTATATGCTACTTATGTGATTGCATATCAGGTTCGAAACCTGAGAGAGTGAAGGAATGAGTTTCAATTGTTTCTCTGTTTAGGCCAGGAGATTCCTGCATAGAGTGCAGTTGAATTCCTCTGCATAGAGTGCGTCGAGGAGGCTAAGCAGTTGAACTTTTGTCCTCTATTACTCAGAGTCGTTTTGAGTNTATGTGATTGCATATCAGGTTCGAAACCTGAGAGAGTGAAGGAATGAGTTTCAATTGTTTCTCTGTTTAGGCCAGGAGATTCCTGCATAGAGTGCAGTTGAATTCCTCTGCATAGAGTGCGTCGAGGAGGCTAAGCAGTTGAACTTTTGTCCTTTATTACTCAGAGTCGTTTTGAGTTATTTAAGCCGTGCAGGTGAGTGCAGGTTGAAACTGTTGCGAGCGTGAATGCACAGGAGCCGGAAGACTTCATCACTTTTGGAGGTGATTGAAAACCGAGCACAGGGAGTGTGTTCGAGGAATCCTTGAAGGAGTCCGAGTTGATAAAAGCTCAGGAGGGATAGTTCCTTCAGTTCGCTGTGGAATCGACCCCAGTGGAGGTCACACAGGATGAAGGTGTTAGAGCAGAGATCTTTTCATAGAGGAAGAGAATCGATGACTTGAGTTGGTCGTGAAGACTCACGAAGTCCCGTGGATCATTGGATCTGGGAGAAGGAGCGAGGAGGTTAACCCTCAGGCGAAGGAAGGATCATTTGCCATCGCATATCGGCGAATCGGGGTTGGTGGGTGCAAGAATCCCATGCACGTCGAAATCGCGAAGTGTGATCCCCCGATTTGATCGGAGCCGTCGATCGCTGGAGGGATAGGTGGCACAAATCCAAAACATCGCAGTTTCGGCATTCAGGGTTTCCAACGGCAAGGGACTTGGCGTCGTGGATCCGCAATCCGCGAAATCTCGAGGTTGATGTGGCAGCGTGGGACCCCGGATAAATAGTGGAATACAGGTGGCGTATCTGCGTGGGATCGTCGTTTCGATACTCGGGGATTTGAAATATAAGGGTTCGGCATCGCGAGTAGCGATACCCCGAGGTCGACCGTTGACCGTCGGGGATCAGGGTTTCGGTGTTTGACTGCACGAGGACTGTGCTGCAAGCCTCGCGACTTCGCGAGACCCGATCTCCCGACACTCGAAGGGGAGGTTGTCGAGAAGACTGTGGGTAAAGAACTCCCGAGGGAGTTGGAAGAGCTTGGACTCTTCGGGCCTAAGGGTGAGAAGGTCCTGGTGGGGCGACCGTTGCCAGTGAGGGGCAGGTTGCTATCATTGATATATATATTTAATCCTATTTATAGTGCAAGTTGAATCGTTGAGTCAATCTACCAAACAAATCTAACTCATTAGAAAAGTTTATAATTGATATCCCCTAAAAGACTTGCACACAATAGGTTATAATTCAAACCAATAGCTCTTATACCATGTTGGAGAACTAGGGAAATATGTATATCACAGGGATAGGTATTCTAAGAAGAGGTTATGTATAAATACACCATCACAACACTTAAGTGCATGTCAGTGCATATGAGCATAGCTCAACATACATAGAAGTGTAAGAAACAAAAAGGTCATTTCCATACATAACACTTATCACACATTCATGTCATAGACTGACTCATAAGTTCATCTTATATATCACCAAGATGTAACCAACTCCCTTGAAGTGAGGAAGAACAGGCCCACTTAGATTGGTGACAATGCATAATGAACTCCTTGAATTTTTCATTGTCTTGCACAAGTAGATTTATTTGATCTAATTGACAAACTGGTACAATCCCAAGTCGATCACTTAGTTCACCACTTAATAAACTCTTATATTCAATTATCTCTAGAAGATCTAGAGGTGTGATGACTATAGTACTTTACTCAAGGGAACTACTTTACTCAAGTAATGTGATCATTCATTAAGGGAACTACTTTACTCAAGTAAGGTGATGATATTATAGTACTTTACTACTTTATTTCTATTAAAGCATAGTATGACCAACTTTTGAGGAGGAAAAATCTAGCCTATGAAATCTAAACACCACATAATGAAAGGGGTAAAAGTATGAGTAAGTGACACTAGCAACGAAGCTATTTTTTCATTTTCAAGAAAATACATATAGGCCTTAAACGATAGTTTGTAGAAAAAAAGGTCATACACACATGGGTGATATTAATAGTGTTTTCTATTTACTAATTCATCTTTTATTTTCCTCAAGACTAACAATAGTTCTTATCTGCACTGAACAATCTACAACAATCATAATCGTTTCTATGATAAATTTTGTTACAAAATCATTCAAAAACAAATAGGTGGTAGTATTGCACTTCACATCCAATATATTGAATCACATATATTTATTTCGAAGAAATAAATTTAATGACCTCAATGAATAGATGCTATAGGTATAATCTAAGATTGAAAAATATTTATAGTCAAAACTAATAAAGGATGAAGAAGGGACTAGTGCTTTTGTTAATAAATGTTTGAATTATTTCTACACTTGGTATAATGTTAAAAAAAATTACACACACATGTTCATCTCTTCTTTATTATCAAGCTTATAAAATTGTATCACTATTAAAATATATGTGTGTGTGTGTGTGTTTATCTCTTCTTTATTATCAAGCTTGCAAAATTATGTATATAATGAAATCTCTATTATATAATCATGATACAATAAAAAAATATATATATTTTTTTAAATTAGTTTATAATTTTTTTAAATAAATTATCAAAAATTGATATAATCATCATAAAATCTAATATAAAAAGTTTTAAATGGTTTATTTTTAAATAATGGAAGATTATCTTAAATGATATTATTTTTTCTTTGGATCTATTTTGACTCATCTTTCAATATAATTTATCAATTTTCTTATAAATTCTCATTCATATTTTTGTGAATTTAATTAATATATATATTTTATTGTTTTTTTATAAAATTTTATTAATATTTTTATAATTTTAATTAATTTAAATAATTTATTAACCTCTATCCCACTCTCACCTTCATCCTTAACTAATATTTAATTGAATGATTTTTATTTATGATATTTTTAATAATAATAATAATTTAATGTTCACTGTTTATATATGTTTTAAAGTTGTTAATGTAATGATATCCATTTTTTAATTTTAATGATCTTTTCATATAATGCCGAGTGATTTAATGTTTATCGTTTATGTATGTTTTAACTATGTTAATTTAATAATATTCATTCTTTAATTTTAATGATCTTTTCATAAAGTGCTTAGTGGGTATATTTTTCAAAATGTGGTTTTGGTCCAATGTGGTTTTGGTCCAATCTCTTTGAAACTTTTATAATAATATTCATTCTTTAATTTTAATGATCTTTTCATAAAGTGCCTAGTGGGTATATTTTTCAAAATGTGGTTTTGTTCCAATCTCTTTGAAACTTTTATAGTGTTATTTGAGTTTTTTAAGAAGTAAACTATATATAAGTTTTGAAACTTTTAATATTTTAGATGTACATTATATTCATCATTTAAAAACAATTAGAAATTTTTATAGTGTTATTTGAGTTTTTTTTTTTAAGTAAACTATGTATAAGTTTTGAAACCTCTAATATTTTAGATGTATACTATATCCATCATTAAAAAATAAATAAAAATATAATTGGTTAAATTTTCTATTTTTTGGGTTTTTTGGTTTGAATAGGGCTATGTAAATTTGGACAAAATCTCTATTTKTTGTTGTTTAAAATGCATTTCTGAATCCATAAATGGATTCAGCATGCTGAAAAACTTCTTGAACACTTTGATTATACAAATTTAACCACTCAAATCTGCAGATCCAACCATTCATCACCTGATTTCTAACAAAATCAAACAAAAAAAATTGTTGAAAAACAACCAAAAAATAGAACGTTTAAACTACTACAAATAGTAGTGAATAGTGATAATAAGATATAACTAAAAATATATATATAGATAACCGTTGGGAAAACAAAATGTGAGGAAAAAAAAAAAACATTACATGATGAGCTCATAGTCATTGCTTATTAACCTAAATGTAGTGAATACTAAATTTCATAACAGGAAGACTGAAACTGATACGCGTTGTTCTCATTCATCATTCATTCATGGCGAACCTTAATATACTGTATCTAAAGTGGAATTGATGGGAAAACACTCCAACTTTGCTATCACTTGTGGAGGCCCAGAATTACCGCAAAGATGTCGGCAGTGTGGCACTGTGCAGCGGTTACCACCTGTTTAGTATCAGATGTTCAAAGATGGTACAATACACGTTTTTCTGGACAGGATTGAAACCGTAAAAGCTGCAAAATACTTGTGAATATAAAAGGGTACCCCGCGATTCTAATTATTAAATATCATGTGC
>JASDQU010012794.1:73108-93544 GCA_032191745.1 Picea mariana
AATGACCCGTGAATGGGGCCAACGTTGATTTTTTTTTTTAAATGTTGATGTATGACATCATACATCCTTGAGTCTTGAAACCCTCCCATACCATCAAGGAATGTTTCTAGTCTAACCATGCCGAATTTCAACGCATAAATGCACAATTTGAAGAAATTTCAATGTTGGCCCTATTCACTACTCACTATGCGGGGTCGATGCAAGATGACATTTATGGTGGGTGAATTGAATATTCTATGACATCAACTCAACTTGGTCATTCAATAATTAAACCCTGCTTAAGTATTATGAAGGGACTTCAAACATCCTTAAGTATCGAAACCCTCCGATACCTTCAAGGAAACTATCTAGTCTAACCATGTCAAATTTCAATGCATAGTATCGCAAGGTTCTGTAAGAATGTATCACAAGGTTTGAATTAGTACCACTAACCATGTATCAACCCAAGGTTCTATAAGAATGTACCGCAAGGTTCTGTAAGAATGTATTGTTGGATTACTGAGAGGGGGGGTGAATCAGTGATAGCGCAATTATAATCCTTTTTAACAAAATAATCCAAGTGTTATATTAATGTAGAATTATTATCCAATAATGAGCAATAAGAAATGAGTAATCACACACATAGACAATACACCAGTGTTTTAAGTGGAAACCCAAAGAGGGAGAAAACCACATAAGGATTTTTCTTATATGTATTGAAGAATTACATTCATTAGAAGCACCAACTTCCTTTTTTTTCTAGCTGAAACGTGAAGGAGGCTCNTGCAACCTGAGGGAATCTCCAACTCCCCAATTCTCTGGCTACAACCAAAAGGAGGATATGACCCCCTATGTTTTTCGGCTACAAATGGAAGGTGGGTACAATCACATGTGCTTGCCCCGTCCAACAACCCTGAAGTAGAAGTAGAATGATGGAACCATTGTCAACCTATCACTGTGAGATATATTGTTGTACAAATGTATCAACCTATGCCACTGACCTATATCCAATCTATATAACTTCCCTGTAATCAATATGTACCTGAAATGAACATGTATCTACAAAAATATAATAGGTATGCAACCTGTAGTGCTAAAACCTGCGTATGTACACACCCTATCTGTTATACAGTCCGTGTATGTATGCACCCTAATTGTTATGCAGCCTATGTATGCCTTCTAAAATTAGGGTTTTATTTCTCTTGAAAACTTCTGACCCTCTGTAGCTTATTTCACATAGATCTGTAACATGTCACTATATCCAGACTTTCACGGTACCCTGTGCATGCATCCTCATACCTAACCTTTACTTAAGACAAATATGTCTCTCTCTCTAGTCATGTTCCATATAGGTGTGTATAATCGTAAACAAGTATACCTTCCCTCATGTGATCTTAGTCATCAAACCCCTTTTGATATTATAACCTCTCAATACATAAACAAATACAAGATCTCAACCATGTACCATAAAAACCCTTAGCCATATGCCAATAAATACAAGATGTGCCTCAACAAGAAGTATTAATGATAAATATACTAGCACTGTATTTCTGTAGATCTGACTTATGCAGAAGATCCCATGTAGCCACTAGTCTCTCTAGGGAGAATCCTCAAATCTCCATTGCCATTCCTCATGCATACATCAAAATCCAACTATTCATAGAAATAAGACATACCTTTTGAACCAATGGATGTATCTGATGTATCTGAGCAATTTAGACTTTCATGGGATCTTGATATCAGAATCTAGAACCTCTACATCTTCATCTTCTCAAGTTTCCATGGCTTTACCAACATGTACTCACCCTATACACAACCATATCACGTACGTACTCACCCTATTCATAGACAACCCATGTACATGTACACACCCTATACATAGCCAACCCATGTATGTATGCACCCTATTCACAGACAACCCACATACATGCACTCACCCTATACATAGACAACCCGCGTACGCCTCAAAAAATAATGTCTTTTGTATTCGCTGTAATTCCGAGAGTTTCGTCATCAACCCTTCGTGCTACCTCAGACGTTCCTCACTTCATATGTATCCACAAGTATTTACAATAATCTTTACATAAGAAAATAGATATACAATATGTACAAGTGTGTCCTTAATGAGTGAGCTTTGCCTCTTATTTATATCTTCATGTAGCCTTATACTTTCCTTATTTTAGGTCTTCTCCATTCAAAATATTTTCTTTTGCAAGACACTTTGACTCTTGGGGACTTCTATAAGACTCATGAGGGTTCTCCAACTTCATATGGTCATAACTCTCTAACTGTGAAGATTTATGTGACGTTCCACATACCATCAGAAATGGTATGAAAAGCACTATGCATCTACGATAGTTTCACTGAAAAATTCAATGTTCTTCATCTCATTATTTCACAAGTAAGCATGGTTTATCTAACCATACTTCTAGTATAACTCAATCCGTAAAGCATCTTCCCATGAGGGATTTCACCATAAGGGTACCACTTTGGAGTTCATCCATCTGTACTTCTTATCAACCATGAAAAGACAATAATGATTCATCTTTACATCAAACAAACTTGGGTCCATTACCCAAACCTTTGTGCTATCGGGATTTATACAAGGGTTGACATCAATGACAACCAACCTTAATCAACAATCTCTCCCTTTGGCATTGATGGCAACACTCTGATGCAATACTGAAATCATATCACTCATGCTCCCCCTAGAACCATTCCTTTTTCCTCTGCATCTGATAAATTTTATCTCCCTGAAATCATGCATCTATCCTCTACATCTGATAAATCGCTCCCCCTTTTTCATCAATGGAAAAGGTATCTTTCCATTCGAGTTTTCTCCTCTTACTGAACTGTCCTCTTATGGTGCTTCCTCGTGTACATCTAAGACATATAAGATAAGCATTCAAAAATAATTCATTTTGGAGTAGAAATAACTCCAAGTCTTTGGCGAAGATATTCAAAGGCTTCTGGTGGAAGTGGTTTTGTAAAGATGCCTGCCACTTGTTCTTTTGTTCCCACATACTCAACTCTGATGTTATTTTCTGCAAACTACTCCCATAGAAAGTGATACTTGATTGGAATGAAAGGTTACGTTGATGCTTTCCACAACTTTGTTTTTTATTATATTGTAACACTTGTATGCTTTCCTTGTACTTGAGTAACAAACAAGTACTCCTTTTTCCACATGAGAGTCAAATTTTTCCATTCTGCCATCTTCTCTTTCGATATAGGATTTGCTTCCAAAAACTCTAAAGTGATTTACATTTGTTGGTATTCCTTTCCATAGTTCGTAAGGAGTTTTGTCAGTTTTGTTTCTGATCATTAATCTATTTTGAATGTGAACTATTGTATGCATTGTCTGTGTCCAAAAAATATCTATCGATTTTGAGCCCATTAGCATTGTTCGAACCATTTCCTGCACTGTCCTATTCTTTCTTTCAACAACTCCATTATGTTGAGGTGTCCTAGCAACAAATAATTTCCTTTCTATTCCATGACTGTTGTAGTAGTCCATAAATTCCTTTGAGGTGAACTCTCCTCCATTATCAGATATTTTGCATTTGATTTTTGAATCCATTTCATTTTCAACCATTTCCTTGTAGATCTTGAAGTTTTCAAAAGCTTCTGACTTGGTCTTGAGAAATAAAACTCTAGTCATTCTTGTATAATCATCAACTAATAACATAAAGTATTTCTCACCTTTTAAGCCCTTTTTTTTAGTTGGTCCAACTAAATCAGTATGCATAATTTCTAGTGGTCCTATCTTTGAATATTCCTTTGATTTGAACCTTGTCTTTGTTTGCTTTCCTTGTTGACAATTCTTGCATAAAGTGTTGGTTGGTTTCGTGATCTGGGGTTTTTCTCTGACTGATTCTCTTTTGTTGACTTTGACAAGGTTATCAAAATGTATGTGACCCATTCTTCTATTCCATAGCCAACTTTCATATTCCTTTCCTAGACAACACTTTTCATTTCCAATTTCACTTAACACATATATGTTGCTTGAAGTTATTGCAGCTATAGCGAGCAATTTCCCTTAACCTTCTTTTTTTATCTCACACTTTTTTGAATAGAAAGTAGCTTTATGACCTTGGTCACACATTTTACTCACACTTAGAATATTATGTTTCATATCTTCTACTAGTAGAACATTTTCTGCCTTTTCATTCTTGTTCCCAATTCAGACTGTGCCTTTTCCAATGATTTTGGTTGAATCATCATTTCCAAAGGAGACTGATCCATATATTTAATTTCATAATGTAAGAAACTTGTCTCTATCACATGTCATGTGTTTTGAACATCCACTGTCAACATACCAACCATGTTTCTTCTGCTTAGCTTGTAGAGCGAGTGTGAATTCTTCATTGCTATACTGGTCTTGCTTTCTTATCCATGTCCTTTTCTGTGGTTATTGTTTGTGACTGTTGTTATTCTGTTGAGATTCTTTAAGAGGGACTATCATTCTGCACTCTTTGGCCATGTGTCCAAAATTGTTACACTCGTAACATTCCACTTAATTGCTCAAAGATTCAAAATTGTTGTAACTTTTTCTCTGTGTTTTACTAGGCCCTCTTGAATAACCCCTTGGTGTATGACTCTCAAAGTTGTTATTGTTCATGTTTTTAGCTCTGCAATTCATAGCTTTATGTACAAAATTATTACATGCATAGCATAAACCAAAGAGTATGTTTTGATACCTGGGAGTTGAGGATCTTTTGAAAGGAGATTCTCTTGTGAATCCTTCTTCTTCTTGAGTCCTATCTATCAGTTGTTGATTATGAAATATTAATATTCTTGGTGGAGGAGTGTCCCTGTAATATTCCTTGTATATCTTCCTATCCCCTTTGATTGTTTCTGCATAGCATTTTGGATATGTTTCTTGCTCTATTGTTTTGGAGCTTGATCCCTTTTCTGTCTAATTGTATCCAAGTCCAGTCTTGTCAAAATGAGATTTTTGACTGTTGATAATGTCATCCAAAATTTTTGAGCTATTCTGTATATTTTTCTTTTGAATATCCTTTCTTAATGTGAAAATCTCTACTTCCAAGTTTCCAATGATCCTGTCCTTTTATTCTAGTTGTTCTTTGAGTTCTTCTTCAATTATTTTATCTTCTTCTATTTGAACCTTCAATTTTGTGATCATTTGTTCTAGTTCTTGAGTGTTTTTTTTTTTTGTCTATTTTTTCTTGTAGTTTCTTGTTCTTGTTCTTTTCTCTTGTGATAATTTCTACGGAACACATTAATTCTTCTTGAAATTCAACTTATGCCTATTGAATTTCTTCTTCGACTTCTTCATATTCTTCTTCGGCTTCTTCATATTCTTCTTCAAAGTTTTCTTTGTCAGAGTCTTTTACTGCCATGAATAGAACTCTTCCTGTCTCACTGTCAATGACTTCATATTCATCTGATGATCAGATGTCTTCTTTGGTGCATAAGATTTTATTGAAAACTTTCTTTGTAGTTCTTTTGCCTTTATATGTTTGTTTTCCTTTTGAGTATCCTTCACCATTTCTCTTTTTCTTATGAGGACATTTGTTAGCAAAATGACCAACACCATCACAATTAAAACAAATTAAATCAAGCTTACCTCTATACCTACCATCAGTTCCCTTGTTCATTCTTTTGACGAAATTGGCCACTTCTTCATCATCTTCTGAGACGTCACTGTTGTTGCTATATTCTTCTTGTTTCTTTTTCTTTCATATTTTGGATGCTTTGAAGGTTGCTTATTTTACATCTGGATTTTACTGTCCAGTTCTCACTTCATATGTTGTGAATATTCCATGTGGTTCATCCATGCTTATTGATTTTAGATCCGATCTTTCTTCTAGTGCTAATATCTTAGGGTTAAATATCATAGGAAGAGATCTTAGTACCTTTTGAACAATTACAGATTCTTTGATTTCTTCTCCCAATCCTATGATTGCATTCATTGTTTTGTCAACTCGTAGGAAGTAGGCTACAATATTTTCATCTTCCTTCATTTTTAGTTGTTTGAACTAACCTCTGTAAGTTTGAAGATTTGACGATTTGAATTTGGTATCTCCTTCATAAATATTTTGAAGCTTGTCCCAAATATCTTTAACGGATTTACAATGTGCAAATTTGGTGAATACCGTATCACTGAGACCATTCAAAAGTGCATTTGTGGATTTGGAATTATTCTCACCGAGTTTCACTTCTTTGTCATTTGTTGGTGGAACTGTTGGTGTTCTGTATCCATCTACAATTAATTGCCAAACTTGAAATCCCTATTCCTATATATATGTCTTCATCCTTATGCTCCAAAAAGCACACTTCTGTCCATCAAAATGTGGTATTCCATTTTTATACAAGTTTGTACTCTTGAGGATCTACCTTTCGGTGATTAAACTAATTTCTGAAGGAACTTGCTCTGATACCAATTGTTGGATTACTAAGAGGGGGGGTGAATCACTAATAGCGCAATTATAATCCTTTTTAACCAAATAATCCAAGTGTTATATAAATGTAGAATTATTATCCAATAATGAGCAATAAGAAATGAACAATCACACACATACACAGTACACCAGTGTTTTACGTGGAAACCCAAAGTGGGAGAAAACCACAGAACCATTTTTCTTATATGTCTTTAAGAATTACATTCATTGGAAGCACCAATTTCCTTTATTTTCTAGCTGCAACTAGAAGGAGGATCCAACCCCCTAGTTTCTCAGGCTACAACCTGAGGGAAGCTCCAATTGCCCAATTCTCTAGCTACAACCCCCTATGTTTTCCAGCTACAACCGAAAGGTGGATACAACCACCTATCCTTGCCCCCTCCAACCGTCCTAAAGTAGAAGTAGAATGATGGAACCACTGTCAACCTGTCACTATTAGATATAATATTGTACAATTGTATCAACCTATACCACTGACGTGTATCCAATTTGTACAACTGCCCTGTAATCAATCTGTACCTGAACTAAACATGTATCTACAAAAATACAACAAGTACGCAACTTGTAGTTCTGCAGCCCGCATATGTACATGTCCTATCTGTTATGCATCCCACATATGTACATGCCCTAACTATTATTTAACCTGAGTATGCCTTCTAAAATTAGGGTTTTCTTTCTCTTGAAAAATTCAGACCCTTTGTAACTTCTTTCACACAGATTTGTAACCTATCACTGTATCCAAACTGTAACTGTACGCTGTGCATGCATCATCATGCCTAACCTTTACTCAAGAAAAATATGTCTCTCTCTCTAGTCATGTTCCATATAGGTATGTATAATCATAAATAAGTATACTTTCCCTCACATGATCTTATTCATCAAACCATTTATGATATTTCAAGCTGTCAATATATCAACAAATACAAGATCTCAACCATGTACCATAAAAACCCTTATCCATATGCCAAGAAATACAATATGTTCCTCAACAAGATGTATCAATGATAAATATACGAGAACTATATTTCTATAGATCTAACTTATGCAGAAGATCCCACGTAGCCACTAGTCTCTCTAGAGAGAATCCTCAAATCTCCATTGCCATTCCTCATGCATACATAAAAATCTAACTATTCATAGAAATAAGACATACCTTTTGAAACAATGGATGGATCTGATGTATTTGAGCATTTTAGACCTTCCTGGGATCTTGATCTCAAAATCTATAACGTTTGCATATTCATCTTCTCAAGTTTCCATGGCTTTACCAACATGTACTCACCCTATACACAACCATCCCACGTACGTACTCACCCTATTCATAGACAACCCGCATACATGTACACACCCTATACACAACCAACCCGTGTATGTATGCACCCTATTCATAGACAAACCACGTACATGTACTCACCCTATACAAAGACAACCCACGTATGCCTTAGAAAATAGGTTTTTTGTATTTGCTGTAATTTTGAGAATTTCACCGTCAACCCTTCGTGCTACCTTAGATCTTCCCCACTTTATATGTATTCACAAGTATTTACAATAATCTTTACACAAGAAAATAGATATACAATATGTACAAGTGTTTCCTTAATCAGTGAGATTTGCCATTTATTTATATCTTCATGCAGCCTTACACTTTCCTTATTTTAGGGCTTCTCCATTTAAAATATTTTTTTTTGCCAGACACTTTGGCTCTTAGGGGCTTCCATAAGACTCATGAGGGTTCTCCAACTTCATATGGTCATAACTCTCTAACCATGAGGAGTTATGTGACGTTCCACATACCAACGAAAATGGCATGACAAGAAATATGCATCTAGGATAGCTTCACTGGCAAATTCACTATCCTTCATCTCATTATTCCACAAGTAAGCATGGGTTCTCTAACCATACTTCTAGGATAACTCAATCCGTAAAGCGTCATCTCATGAGGGATTTCACCATAATCGGACCGCTTTGGATTTCATCCATCTGTACTTCTTATCAACCATGACATGACAATAATGAGTCATCTTTACATAAGAAAAACTTGGGTCCATTACCCAAACCTTTGTGCTACTGAGATTTCTTCAAGGGTTGACATCTATGACAACCAACCTTAATCAACAATCTCCCCCTTTGACATTGATGGAAACACTCTGACGCATTACTGAAATCATGTCACTCATGCTCCCCCTGGAACCATGCCTCTGTCATATGCATTTGATAAATCTCTCTCCCCTTTTTCATCAATTGCAAAGGTATCCTTCCATTCGGGGTTGCTCCCCCTGACTGAACTGTCCTCTTATGGTGCTTCCTCGTGTACATCTAAGACATATAAGATAAGCATTCAAAAAGAATTCATTTTGGAGTAGAAATAACTCCAAGTCTCTGGGGAAGATATTCAAAGGCTTCCCATGGAAGTGGTTTTGTAAAGATGTCTACCACTTGTTCTTTTCTGCCCACATACTCAACTCTGAGGTTCTTTTCTGCAACCTACTCCCGTAGAAAGTGATACTTGATTGGAATGTGCTTCGTCTTGGAGTGCATCATGGGGTTCTTCAAGATACTGATGGCACTTGTATTATCACAATAGATTGAAATGGGCTCATCACTCAACCTGTATATATGTCAAAGTTCGTTTCATCCAAAGAACCTGTGTACAACATGATGTTGCTGCAATATACTCTGCCTCAGCTATAGATAAAGATATTGATGATTGTTTCTTTCTTAGCCATGATACTAAACACTCACCCAAGTAGAATGTTTCTCCACTGGTGATTCTTCAGTCATCAATACAACCTACCCAATCTGCATCTGTGTAGGCAATAAGTGATAGATCCTTTTTTTTTGGACACCATAATCCAAACTCTTCTGTTCCTTTGAGATATCTGAAAATCCTCTACTCTGCTAATACATGTGATTCCTTTGGTGTTTCTTGAAATCGATCCACCTGTCCAACTTCTTGCATTACATATGTTCTGGATGCTATCACATATAGTAGGCTACCAATCATTGACCTATACTGCCTCTAATCTGTAGACTTCGAATCATCATCTTTTCTGAACTTGCAACTGGTTTGCATGGAAGTGATAATTGGTTCGCAATTCTCCATTCCAAAGATCTTTATCATTTCTCTGATATACTTGGTTTGAGAAATAAAAATTCCTTGGTTGCTTTGACGTATCTGAAGTCCCAAAAAGAAGGATAGTTCTCCAAGTAACAACATTTCAAATTCATTCTGCATATATTTTGCAAATTTCTAGCTTAACCTGTCATCATCACTACCAAAAATAATATCATCAACATAATCTTCAATTAATAAAATATTACCTTGACTTACCTTGATGTAGAGGTTGTTGTCTACACTTCCTTTTCTGAACCCTCCCTGCTGCAGATACTTATCCAATCTAGAGTACTATGCTCTAGGAGCCTGTTTTAGACCATATAAGGCCTTCTTTAATTTACACACACAATCTGTGTTCTCTGACAACTGAAATCCTTCTGGTTGTTCAATGTAGACTTCTTCAAGTTCCCCATTCAAAAAATCTGATTTTACGTCCATCTGATATATTTTAATATTTTTGGAGCATGCATAAGCTAAAAGAAAACAGATTTCTTCCATTCTAGAAACTAGGGAAAATGTTTCTTCAAAGCCGATTCCTTCAACCTGTGCATATCCTTTACATACCAATCTAGCTTTGTTCCTTGTAAATTGCCCATGTTCATTCAATTTATTCCTGAAGACCCATTTTGTGCTAATCACATTCTTATTCTTTGGTCTTGGAACAAATTCCCAAGTGTCATTTTTCTCTATTTGATCCAATTCTTCATCCATGGCCTTTTTCCAAAATTCATCCTTGTTGGCTTCTTCAAAAAAGTTTGGTTCAATTGTAGATAAGAGTGCTAGGTGTGTTTGTTTTGATGAACACATTCTTTTTCT
This sequence comes from Picea mariana, assembly GCA_032191745.1. NCBI lineage: Eukaryota > Viridiplantae > Streptophyta > Pinopsida > Pinales > Pinaceae > Picea > Picea mariana. The sequence goes on from JASDQU010012794.1 coordinate 83,444, forward strand.
AGTTTCGACTCCTGCATCTTTGTTTTTGATAATCTGATCTGAAGGATGATTCTTCTGTACTCGTTTACTGGGTGTCTTTGGAGACACTTGATGAACTTTCTCTTCTTATTCTGTCGGATTCTCTTCATCTTCCTCTTCTGCTTCTTTTTCATCTTCTACTTCTTCTTGTAAGGGTTGTTTCATTGATTCATTTTCTTCCTTTGATTTTGTTCTGCCTGTTTCATCAATTGTTATGTTGATGCTTTCCACAACTTTGTTTAGTCTTATATTGTAACACTTGTATGATTTCCTTGTACTGGAGTAACCAACAAGTACTCCTTTGTCCACACAAGAGTCAAACATTCCCATTCCACCATCTTCTCTTTTGATATAGCATTTTCTTCCAAAAACTATTAATTGCTTTACATTTGCTGGTCTTCCTTTCCATTGTTCATAAGGAGTTTTGTCAGTGTTTTTTCTGAGCATTACTTTGTTTTGAATGTGAACTGTTGTATGCACTGGCTGTGTCCAAAAAATATCTGTCAATTTTGAGTCCATTAGTATTGTTCTAGCCATTTCCTGTACTATCATGTTCTTTATTTCAACAACTCCATTCTATTGAGGTGTCCTAGAAACAAAGAATTTCTTTTTTATTCCATGAATGTTGTAGTAGTCGATAAATTATTTTGAGGTGAACTCTCCTCCATTATCAGATCTTAATCATTTTATTTTCGAATCCATTTCATTTTCAACCATTTCCTTGTAGATCTTGAATTTTTCAAAAACTTCTGACTTATTCTTGAGAAAGAAAACTACAGGCATTCCTGTATAATCATCAACTAATAACATAAAGTATTTCTCATGTTTTAAGCCCTTTGTTTTAGTTGGTCCAACTAAATCAATATGCACAATTTCTAGTGGTCATGTCATTGAATATTCCTTTGATTTGAAAATGGTCTTTGTTTGCTTTCCTTGTTGACAATGCTTGCATAAAGTGTTGGTTGGTTTCATGATCTGGGGCATTTCTCTTACTGGTTCTCTTTTGCTAACTTTGACAAGGTTATCAAAATGTATGTGACCCATTCCTTTGTGCCATAGCCAACTTTCATCTTCCTTTCCTAGACAACACTTTTGTTTCCAATTTCACTTAACACATATATGTTGCTTCAAGTTCTTGCAGTTGTCACGATCAATTTCCTTGAACCTTCTTTTCTTATCTCATACTTTTGTGAATCGAAAGTAACTTTATGAACTCGATCACATGTTTGAATCACACTTATAATATTATGTTTCATATCTTCTACTAGTAAAACATTTTCTGCCTTTTCATTCTTGTTCCCAATTCAAACTGTGCCTTTTCCAATGATTTTGGATGAATCATCATTTCCGAAGGATACTGATCCATATCTTTCATTTTGTAATGTAAGAAACTTGTCTCTATCACCTGTCATGTGTTTTGAACATCCATTGTCAACATCCCAACCACGATTCTTTTTCTTAGCTTTTAGACCGAGTGTGCATTCTTCATTGCTATACTGATCTTGCTTTCTTATCCATGTCCTTTTCTGTGGTTCCTGTTTTTGGTTGTTGTTATTCTATTGAGGTTATTTAAGAGAAATTGGCATTCTGCACTCTTTGTCCACGTGTCCAAAATTGTTACATTTGTAACATTCCACTTCATTGCTCAAAGATTCAAACATGTTGTGACTTCTTCTCTGAGTTTCACTAGGCCATATTGAATAACCCCTTTGTGTATGAATCTCAAAGTTGTTATTGTTCCTATTGTTAACTCTGCAATTCACAACTTTATGTCCAAAATTATTACATGCATAACATAAAAAAAAGAATATAGTTTGATATCTGGGAGTTGAGGATCTTATGAAAGGAGGTGCTCTTGTGAATCATTCTTCTTCTTTAGGCCTATCTGTCGGTTGTTGATTCTGAAATTCAAATCTTCTCAGTGGAGTGTCCCTGTAATCTTCCTTGTATATCTTCCTATCCCCTTTGATTGTTTCTTCATAGCTTTTTGGATATGTTTCTTTCTCTATTGTTTTGGAGCTTGATCCCTTTTCTATCTGATTGTATCCAAGTCCGGTCTTGTCAAAATGAGATTTTTTACTCTTGATAATGTCATCCAAAACTTTTGAGATATTCTTCATATTTTTCTTTTGAATATCCTTTCTTAATGTGACAATATCTTCTTCCAAGTTTCCAATGATCATGTCATTTTCTTCTAGTTGTTCTTTAGGTGCTTCTTCAATTCGTTTATCTTCTTCTATTTGAACCTTCAATTTTTTGATCATTTGTTCTAGTTCTTGAGTGCCTTATTTCTTGTCTAGCTCTTTTTGTAGTTTCTTGTTCTTCTTATTTTCTCTTATGATAACTTCTATGGAACACATTAATTCTTCTTGAATGTAAACTTCTTCCTCTTCAATTTCTTCTTCGACTTCTTCATATTCTTCTTCGGCTTATTTATATTCTTCTTCAGAGTTTTCTTTGTCAGATTCTTTTACTGCCATGAATAGAACTCTTCCTGTCTCATTGTCACTGACTTCATATTCATCTAATGATGAGATGTCTTCTTTGGTGCATAAGAGTTTCTTGAAAACTTTATTTCTAGTTCTTTTTCTTTTATATGTTTGTTTGCCTTTTGAGTAACCTTCATCATTTCTCTTTTTCTTATGAGGACATTTGTTAGCAAAATGACCAATACCATCACAATTAAAACAAATTAAAGGAAGCTTACCTCTATACCAACTGTCAGTTCCCTTATTAAGTCTTCTGATGAAGTTCACAACTTCTTCATCATATTATGAGATGTCATTTTTGTTGCTATATTCTTCTTGTTGCTTTTGCTTTGATCTTTTGGATGCTTTGAAGGCTTCTTCTTTTACATATAGATTTTACTGTTCAGTTCTCATTTCATATGCCGCGAAGATTCCATGCAGTTCATCCATGCTTATTGAGTTTAAATCCATTCTTTCTTCTAGTGTTGATATATTAGGGTCAAATCTCATAGGAAGAGATCTTAGTACCTTTTGAACAGTTATAGATTCTTCGATTTCTTCTCCCAATCCTATGATTGCATTCACTATTTCGTCAACTTGTAAGAAGTAGGCTGCAATATTTTCATCTTCCTTCATTTTTAGTTGTTTGAACTGACCTCTGTAAGTTTGAAGCTTTGTTGCTTTGACTTTTGTATTGCCTTTATAAATATTTCAAAGATTGTCCCAAATATCTTTAGCATATTTACAATGTGGAACTTTGGTGAATACTGTATCACTGAGACCATTCAAAAGTGAATTTGTGGCCTTGGAATTATTCTCACCAAGTTTCACTGCTTTATCATTTGTTGGTGGACCTGTTGGGGCTTTGTATCCATCTACAATTGATTGCCAAACTTGAAATCCCTGTGCCTGTATATGTGTCTTCATCCTTATGCTCCAAAAAGAATAATTCTATCCATCAAACTGTGGTATTCCATTTTTATACAAGTTGGTACTCTCCATGATCTACCTTTCAGTGGTTAAACTAATTTCTGAAGGAACCTACTCTGATACCAATTGTTGTATTATTGAGGGGGGGGGGTGAATCACTAATAGCGCAATTATAATTCTTTTAAACCAAATAGTCCAAGTGTTGTATCAATGTATAATTATTATCCAATAATGAGCAATAAGAAATGAATAATCACACACATACACAGTACACCAGTGTTCTACATGGAAACCCAAAGTAGGAGAAAACCACAAAATGATTTTTCTTATATGTCTTGAAGAATTACATTCATTGGAAGCACCAACTTCCTTTGTTTTCTAGCTGCCACTAGAAGGAAGCTCCAACCCCCTAGTTTCTTAGGCTACAACCTGAGGGAAGATCCAACTCCCCAATTCTCTGGCTACAACCAGAAGGAGGATACAACCCCCTATGTTTTTCGGCTACAACTGGAAGGTGGCTACAACCACCTCTCCTTTCCCCATCCAAATGGCATGAAGTAGAAGTGGAATTATGGAACCACTATCAACCTGTCACTATGATATATATTGTTGTACAACTCTATCAACCTATACCACTAACCTGTATCTAATCTGTATAACTTCCCTATAATAAATCTGTACCTAAAATGAACATGTATCTACAAAAATACAACAGGTATGCAACCTTTAGTGCTACAACCCACGTATGTACGTTCCCTATATGTTATGAAACCCACGTATGTAAGTTCCCTAACTATTATGCAGCCTGTGTATGCCTTCTAAAATTAGGGTTTTCTTTCTCTTGAAAAAATATGACCCTCTGTAACTTCTTTCACATAGATCTGTATCCTCTCACTGTATCCAGAATGTAACTATACCCCGTGCATGCATCCTCATACCTAACCTTTACTCAAGACAAATATGTCTCTCTCTCTATTCATGTGCCATATAGGTGTGTATAATCATAAACAAGTATACTTTCCCTCACATGATCTTAGTCATCAAACCCTTTATGATATTTCAACCTCTCAATACATCAACAAATATGAGATCTCAACCCTGTACCATAAAAACCCTTATCCATATGCCAAGAAATACAAGATGTGACTCAACAAGAAGTATCAATGATAAATATACTAGCACTCTATTTCTGTAGATCTGAATTATACAGAAGATCCCATGTAGCCACTAGTCTCTATAGGGAGAATCCTCAAATCTCTATTGCCATTCCTCATGCATACATCAAAATCCAACTATTCATAGAAATAAGACACACTTTTTGAACCAATGGATGGATCTGATGTATCTGAGCACTTTAGACCTTCCTGGGAGCTTGATCTCAGAATCTAGAACCTCTGCATCTTCATCTTCTCAAGTTTCCATGGCTTTACCAACATGTACTCACCCTATACATAGCCAGTCCAACCAACGTACATGTACGCACCCTACACACATCCAAACCGCATATGTACACAGCCTATTCACAAACAACCCACGTACATGTACTCACCCCATACATAGATAGCTCGCAAACTCCTAAAAAAATAGGTTTTTTCGTATTTGTTGTAATTCTGAGAATTTTGCGATCAACCCTTCGTGCTACCTCAGACGTTCCCCACTTTAGATGTATCCACAAGTAGTTACAATAATCTTTACACAAGAAAATATATATACAATATGTGTAAGTGTGTCCTTATTGAGTGAGCTTTGCCTCTTATTTATATCTTCATGTAGCCTTACACTTTCTTTATTTTAGGGCTTCTCCATTTAAAATAATTTCTTTTGGAAGACACTTTGACTCTTGGGGGATTCTATAAGACTCATGAGGGTTATCCAACTTCATATGGTCATGACTCTCTAACCGTGAGGAGCTATCTGATGTTCCACATACCACCAAAAATGGCATGACAAGCACTATGCATCTAGTATAGTTTCACTGACAAATTCATTTTCCTTCATCTCATTATTCCATAAGTAAGTATGGGTTCTCTAACCATACTTCAAGGATAACTCAATCCATAAAACGTCTTCTCGTGAGGGCTTTCACCATAAGGGGACCACTTTGGAGCTCATCCATCTGTACTTCTTATCAACCATGACAAGACAATAACGAGTCATCTTTACATCAAACAAATGTGGGTCCATTACCCAAAACTTTTTTCTACAGGGATTTCTTCAAGGTTTGACATCAATGACAACCAACCTTAATCAACATGTATCAAAAGGTTATGTAAGAATGTATCACAAGGTTTGAATTAAGAAACTATTTAGTCTAACCATGTCAAATTTTGATGCATAACCCATACAAAAATGTTGTACCACAAGGTTTCAATTAGTACCGTGTCGAGTTCTGTAAAAATGTATCACATGTTTTTAAGCCCAAAAGTAATATTTGATATGCGTGACACAAAAAAATATGTGGTACCCTCTTTAGTAACATGGAATATACTATTTACCAAGAGATCGATTAGGGTTAAGAAGGATCGATTCATTTTGAATCCATTAATAGAACCCAAAATGGATCTAGATTATCATGGACCTATAAGGAAGTATCCTAAATGATTATGGACATAATAGATAATTTTCACCTCTAAGTGGACCTCTAAAGTTAGGAAATACCCTAAATGACTTCCTTGAGGGTCAAAATGAACCAAACTAGCAACCAAGGGCTATAGGCCTAGAAAGAGAAGGCAACCAAGGACCCTATCAAAGTTTTAGATATCCCTAACAGGTCGCATATCGAGGCTATCGTAGGGAGGACTCAAGAAAGGTGTTCCATCATTGAAGAAATGTCTAGAGATATATTGTAAATATGGAAATATAGGTTGGCATTGATGGCATTGGCACTGATGTCAAATAGATGAGAGATATTTCTATTCATTGGAATTGACAAAATAACAATGTGCATTAAGGCACTCTGTTACTACAGTACAACAAGCCCTATCATGGACAAATCAAGATGTATGTGGCATACAAGAACATGAAACAAGACATAGTACATGCTTGTGATGATGAGAATGAAAAGATCAAAGTTTGTCAATAGGAAAATATATTGATCAGTATTGATACATGATCATAGTGAGGAATATTGACAAAACCCTATGCAGACAGGCAACTGGTCACCATATTCTATGCTCCAAATTACTGTGGGAAATTTGGTAATGTTGGGGCTATGATGAGTGTTGATGAAATTCTAAATGTGCTCCTTCTAAATATTGAAGCCATCTGAATAAGGATTGTTGCATGAATGCACCTTGGAAAATATTTGCTTGATACCACATCCAAAATGCTACATGTAAATAGCATACCCAACCCATATGGTGTCTACCACAAAGGGTGTGATTGGAGATTTTAAAAGATCTACAATTATTTTATTACCAAGAGAGTATTGCAAGCATCACAGTGTATATCCAAAGAGTTAAATTATGGCTATCTATATTATCATCAAGGATGGATTTGGGTTTCAGGATCAATTTTGGTTTCAAGGAGCTGAGAATTCATTAAAACCCGATGATGTAATTCAATGCAGAGAATGTAGATCTTGATATGACATGGTATTCATTATTCAGAGTGAAGGATGCCTCATGAGAGCAATTTAACTATAGACATTTTCAGAACTGTGATGACAATAATAATTCTGGGTCGATGACAACATTAATAAAAGTGATGTGTTGATGACATCGTCCTCTGAAGAATCTGTGAGTGAAGATGATGAGATGATGACATCATTTTCACCAACATATGTCCACTTAGTCGCAATGACACATCTTTGATATCCTCCAACATTAAAGAAATTCCCAAATCAACGGGGATTTTAAACATTTTCAATAAGTGTGAGTCATTCATGCATTCTCCTACCTCATGGAAATTCTCTTGTGATCATTTTCACCATTATTCACATAACCCCAACACTATATTCCCCTTAGTTATTCAATAATCCAAATTTAGAAATGACCAAAACTAATGCAACAATGAGGGAATAGAAAACCTTGGAAGAGATATAGATGGTTGTAGATAATCATAGAGGCAAGGAAAATTAGAAAACCTTTAACCCCATGCCCATGAAATAGTTGCTTATTAATTATTTAAGAGCTAAGGCAATACTCCACTAGGTTTCCCATAAAGAAATCAGTGGATTGGACTATTTATGCCTACATGAGGGCACTTAAAAGGAAGGAGATGTTTGAGGTATTGTTGAGTAGAGAAAGGAAACATTTTCCCTTGTGTTGTGTATGTCATGGAAGAGATATTTATGGTTCATTGATCATTGGATAAGGTGTATGTACTACTTTATAGTGCACAAATTCATCGAGTTGTGAAAACAATGGGTTGGGTTGAATGATATGTAAGCATGTAGATGGTTTCTTCACCTTGGTGGTCTCATAGCCCAACTTGGGGGTGTCATATACACTAGGCGACTATGGTCAGACAATGAATTGTTTTTATGTAGTGAGTTTCTTGGACTGTCTCTTGTTAAAAAAAGAAGTGTTCTCTCTTTTAATAATTTTGCAATTTTATTATATTCTCCATCATGACACTGACATTGTATTCATGCAATCTATGTGTATGTGAATGTTCTTAATGTTGAACATGGGCATGGTTTCCCTGAAATCATTAAGAATTTGTTGAATTGTTTCCACTACATTTTAATAATGCATCTATGTATGCTTTTGAATTATTCTAGGCCTTACTAGTACCCAAATACAATATTATGGCAAATGGGTTTGTTCGCAACATGGAATGTTAATGCAATGAAGTGGGTTTTCCTTCTATCGTGGAGAAGTTCATTGATGGGGCACCAAATTAAGTGTGTGGGTTAAGTGCATCAATTAGCTACATTGGTCAATTGTGTGAGTTAAGTGCATCAATTATATGCATTGGTCAATTGTGTGGGTTAAGTGCATTAGGATATTTGGGTGTCTTAGAATAGTGGTTTTGGGTTAGTGCCTTAGTGGCCATGTTTTGAATTAGGAGTTAGTACATTAGGGGTGCAAGTTCTTGGGTTGATGTGATAGCTACATCCTCCCTTAATCCAACACTAACATTAATAGTGGTTAGCTGTGTGCTCTAGTTGCATGCATTAGGTGCATGGGTTGGGTGTGTGGGTAGGTGCATAATGTAGGTGTATGGATTATAATTGTAACTTGTGTCTGGATGAGTATGTTGATGGATTTAGTGCATAGGTTAGCTACACATGTAAAATATGTAGTGGCATCCATCACAATGTTGATGTGAAGCAAAATCCTCAATTGGAGATATGATAAAATCCAAGATTTCCAAAAAACTATGCCAAGGGGAGAGGACCAACACAATGCTAATCCAACCCCATGCATACAACTTCCAACAGAGAATGGTATAGAATAGTTAGAAGGACTAAGGTGGCTAACTAAGTGAATTGTGTTGTGTTTCATCCATCAAATGACCAAGTTCCCCATGGTAATTTCTCTTTAAGAGACCCAAATGAGTGGAAATGAGTTTCCACCCATAGGTTCGATGACCAAATCCAAGTTCACCAAAGCCAAAAATGCAATAACAATTAGTTCAAGATAGAATTCATCGATGGTGGCACAACATTGGAAGGGATAATACAAAGGATCAACATAGAGGAGGAAGGTTTCTCCAATGAATGACACAAGTTCCCAAGGAATGTTATTGCATTTCAAGTCATTTTGAGAGGGGTGGAGGTACAATGACCAACCATAACCCATCATGGGATGTAATTTCCCACTAAGACATAGTGGGTGTGAATTAACTTGGCATGTAGTTGGGTTTCACGAGTGTAAATGAATTTTGAGTGTAGTTTCACTTTCTCCCTAGTCACAAGGATTTGAAACAATGAGGACGTGTTATTTTCACACTATCCATTAAGGAATTCTAAACAATTCAACATCGCCCCAACACCATTGATAATTGTCCAATAATTGGCTTTGTCCTTAGTACCACAGACATTAGACCTTACTCCAAAATCATTGTTATTTTTTTGATGGGATATTTGTCTAGGGATATGAGTGTATCAACCTTGCCACTACTCTCAATGTTCCTAATGTGGAATCTACTCCAGTGTCACGATATAAATCTTGTGAATGTGGGGTATTGACACGTGTTCTCGGTAAAATAATATATTAACACTTGTCAGGGTATTGACACTTGTCCTAGATTATTATTATTATTATATATATTATATTAATTAATATATAATTGATATATATTAATTATATTAAAAACAATAATAAACAAAACAAAACAAAACAAAACAAATTTGAAATTGCATAATGAGCCCGTGCCCATTCACACATAACAACACTAGAGAGAAACCCCCCCAAACCCCGCCATTATAGCCTAGTGAGAGGGAGGATATCAACGAGAGGGAGGAGAGAACCCCATGCAGTGGTGCAAAACCCCTGAAACCCGACCTCCATTTGATCGAGCCCAACGAGACGGAGGAGAGAACCCTCGTGCAGTGGAAATAAGGAGTCCCTACAGCACAATGAATTGTGATAGTCTATTCTAGCACACTTGATCAAGGGACGTTGAGATTAAGGGCGAGGGCGAGGATGGTGAGTACCTCTGCACACTTGAATTTACATTACTAATTCGAGATTAGTATTTTTTTTTTTACTAGTTTGGTTAGTTCCATTTTTGTGTT